>PVIU01018618.1:0-38635 GCA_004026605.1 Ondatra zibethicus
GGCGAGGATCCCGGTCCCAAAAGCAGGCCTACTGAGGGTTGCCAGCTCCTCTCTGCTCGGCTCCGTGGGACAAAGGAGGCCCCCTAGCAGGGGACTTGTCCTTCCCCCAAGGCCTCAGCCCGGGTGGGCCGAGCTCAGGTGCAGCCGGGACAGGGTCCAGATGAATCCGCGGAAGCTAGTTGGGCGAGGTTCTCGGTCCTAAAAGCAGGCCTACTGAGGGTTGCCCGCTCCTCTCTGTTCGGCTCCGTGGGACCCATCCATTCTACTCAGCAACTGGTTAATTTCTCTGCATAAACAATCAAACTGACAAAAATGCCTGCTTCTTGAAAAGTTGAGATTCTAGCAGAACGTGGAATGTAGGTGAAGTGGGAAGAACAGATGGTAACACAAGAACGTTCTGCAGCCTGTTAGACGGGAATGTGAAGTTTGGGGAAGTGAGAACCCTGCTAAGTCAATAGGTGGTCAAAGAAGTTCACTGAGAAGCTCAGTGTGAAGGGCCTCTTAACTGTTAACTTGACAGGATCTAGAATTGTCAAAAGACAAGCCTCTGGGCATGCCTGTGAGGGAGTTTCTAGGTTGGGCAATTAGGCTAACTGAGGTGAGAAGGCTCACTCTATGGCAGGTCTTGCCTTTATTGATTTATTCAAAGTAGAGAATTGCAGCTATAAACATCCCCTTTAGCTGTAGGGGAATCTTTTAAACTCTGAGATGCTAGCACTATGTGAGAATACTTCCCTTTATAAAGGATGAATAGGCTGGAGTGATGACTCAATGGTTAAGAGAACCAACTGTTCTTCCAGAGGATCACAATTTGGGTCCTAGCATCCATATTAGGCTTCTTAAAAAAACCTGTACCTGGAATTCCACAGTATCTGACACCCTTTTATGGCTTCCACTAACACCCACATATACACAGTGCACGTGTGTGCATATGTGTGCACACAGGCAAGCAAATACATCACTAAATCTTTAAAATTAACATGTATAATTTCCTTTTGAGGACAATGTTAGTAAAGTTTCTACTGCTGTGCCAAAATCACTTGAGACACTTGGCACATGAGAAAGTTTCATTTTGCTGGGTGTGGCAGCATGCGCCTTTAATCCTAGCACTCCAGAGGCAGACAGATCTCTGTGAGTTCGAGGCCAGCCTGGTCTACAAGGCGAGTTCCAGGACAGCCAGGGCTGTTATACAGAGAAATCCTGTCTCCAAACAAACAAACAACAACAAAAACCAACAAAGCAAAAGAAACTAAAGTTTTATTTTGTTCACAGTTTCAGACCTTGTTGGTTTCCTTGACGGCTCTTGCGTCTGTGGGAGGAAACACACCATGGCAGAAGGACACTGCAAAAGACACTTGTTCACCTCGCAACAGCTAGGAAACGCAGAGGGGCATCAGGGACAGAGCCACACACCACCTTTCTAGGGCATGCTTGGAGTGGCCTGACTGTCTTCCTTCCAGGCCCTAGCTCCAAAATTTCCAGCATTTGCTGTAGGGCCACCAGCTGGGAGCAAGCCGTGAACGCGTGCCTCTGAGAGATATTTAAGATGTTAGCCAGAAGAGAGGGGTCATGCAGGACAATACTACTTACACAAACAGTAGCCATGAACATACAGTCATCCCTCTGTGTGGGGAAGATTGCTCCAGGATCCCACTGAGCACACCACAGTCTGCCCATGCGCAAATCCTTCTTGAGAGTGCTTGCATATAGCTGATGCACAGCCTCCCTTATTTCCACATCACCACTAGATTACTTACAATAGCCAACCCAAGGCGTAACCTGTGCAAATAGTCTGGATATTACATTGTCTAGGAAAATGTCAAGAAGAGAAGTATGTCTGTGTTCATTACAAGTAAGACTTGGGAAGAATATTTCCTGCCCATATTGGTTGAGTCCCGGCATAAAATCCTATGGAAGGATTGGAACTCTGTGTCCTCGGAGATGTAGTAAAGCCTACAGTTAGTGCCACCACAACAGAGAGTTACTGGGGTTAAATGACCTGATCACAAAGAATGCATGGAAAATCCTTAGGCCCAGGGAGAATCCACAGAAGACTACTGTAGAGACTTAAGCACTTAGGTCAGAGGCCTCATTTCACTTCCAGGTACAGTAATCTCCCAACTCCTAGTAAATGAGATCATGCTTGAAGTGCTTAGCCCCATGCTTGGCACAATAAGCACATAAAAAAAGTAGCTTTATTATTTAGGAGGAGGAAGAGGACAGGGGAGGGAACAGCATGAAGAAGAGGAGGAAGAAGAAGGGGCGAGGAGAGGAGAGGCTGATGCTCTTAAATAACTCTCTAGATTTATTTTCATTAAAGTCACTTTCTATTAAGACTTTTAGTGTAGACAAGACCAACAAACCATAAAAACATGTATTTCGAGGTACACTGGTTGGATGACGAAATACTGTGCTCGTGCTCACGTGTGGTACAGGGTGAATGATTCTATTCTCATCCCCCTTCAACCATGCTATTATGCCCTTATATAATACCTCCCAAACCTGTCTTTGGTTGGTCAGGGTCCAGCTTTAACTGTTCACTTCCTTGATAACTCTGGGTACTCACTAATTTACAGCAACCTCTTTCTGGTTCCAACCCTGCAGCCTGTCTGGCCACCCCCTCGCCCCCTTGGCACCTTGTTCTTCACTGCCTGGGGCTGTTCCCTAAACAGTTAGTTCCCTGAAGATCCACTTTCCCAGTTCCTCTGTTCTGCCAGTAAAGCCCATAAATCTTAATTACAGGGCCAGCTTACGATCCTCAGTAAATTCTTGTTAAATTCCATCTCGCATTTGAAATGTCCAATGCCCCCACTTTCCTACTAGTCCTCCTGATTTGCAGAAATCGCTCATGGAAATGACTAACAAATTCTATCATCCTCAAGATGGCATTTTCAAATTATTTACACACTTCATCATTTTCCAGTGTGTACTACCAAAACAACGTTTATATTAAAAACACATTTAATTAGCCAACATTTTTCCTAAGAACTGTGCTGATAGCCAGCGGCACTGTCCCGCTTAGAGGAGCTGAACTCACTAAAGGTTACATGCTTGACTCAAATGGCAGACTGAGTGTGGTATTAGGAGAAATGAGGTCAACCCCAAGGCAGTCTGGTGGCCTTGAGCAGGAAAGTGAAGTTGGTGCCTCAGTCAGGCCCTTGGTCTATTGGAAGGACGCAATCTTTCTTGTGCCGAATGTAGCCAATCATGGCCTGCATGTTTACTTTGCTTTGAAAAGTTGCTTTGCTTCTTGTGTTTTTTTCCTTGTGGAAGAAGTCCAATACATGACATAAACTCTGTTTGCAACACCAAGCTGGAGGCAGGATTGTTCTGTGACTTGGCTCTGCCATTTCTGTGCCAGTGCTGTAGAAAAGGGTGAGGGACTGAAAAAGCAAACAGAACCAGGGCTGGGAGCAACGAGAGAAAGGCAGTTGCTCCCAGCAGCCAGCAGTAGACAAAAGTAGGATAAAGTTGGATTCTCTAACATCAGAAGACAGGCATTCAGTGTTCCAGAGCATCCACAGTTGCCTGCTTTGTGGATCACAGTTTCCTGCTTTCCAAATTCCAGTAATGACATAGTGACTACCTCCAGCCAAAGATGATGTCACTACCAGCATGGAAGTCCTGTTGTTACCCACCCACCATGAGCTATTTATCACTGTTGGGGTTTACTCTGCAGGTAGTGATCAAGTTGCTGAACCATTGCTTTGCTCAAGAGGATTAATCTTGTTAGGGATGTGAGTTATTATAAAAAGAGGCCATACACGGAGTTGATTGATGGCTAAGGAATGTAGTTTCCTGGCTGGATAACTTGTCAGTGGAGTGACTTGCAAATGAATCAATAGCAAATTGGATTGGCAGTTTGAACTCACGACACGAAATCAGGAAGCTGGCTTCACAGCAAGTACCAGGGTTTGTCCCAAACCATTTAATCCTTATTTGTTTTCATATTAAAAATTTGGGATGCTTTCAAAATCAACAGACTGCCACATTGTTGATTCAGAGACTAAACAATCCTATCCACCTCTTTCCTAAAGTCATGCTGACTCTAGAACTTGCTAGAAGGAAACCAAATTCACAGTTCTGCAGAGTTCTTTGTGCACCCTGGAAGAATCACTCATAGCATTGCATAAAATCTAATCATGCTACTTAGTATTATAGCTTTGACTGATCAGCAGGATTCATTTGGGCCTTCTACTGTTCCACACTGGGAACTGTGTGGGTTGTTTAAGTCAATATTTTTGATTCACTCCCACTTGATATCATTTAGTATTGTGCTGCATGAAGATTTCAGTAACTCTGACAGCAGAAGCTTCTCCACTCCTCACAGTTGATTTCTGAGAACATGATCCTAGGGAAGGCACCATTTTCTGCTACTTCTGTGGATTGGGAGAGACAGGAAACTGTAGACAGAGACAGTCTCTGTCAACAAAATGGCACCAAGGTGAGGCAACTATGTCCGCATAGTCTACATATGTCCTGAGAGGGCTGAAAAAGGATTCTAGACACAAAAGAACAGAGTTTAGCACAGCTTCTTGGTAGTTGCATTTTTTTTCTGATGGGCTCTGTTTGCTGGTGGTTAACAGGGGCGCTACGGGTCCTTTAAGAGAGGACTTCCTGACAGCACTGGCAGCTCTTTAGGGGAGAGCTTCCTGGTTCATTGCACAAACAGTTACGACTTTCTCAGAAGGCCGAGCACTTAAATGGGGTCTGTGAGCAGCGTGTTACAAATTGCTTAATGGTGACATAGACCCGCTGTGACCCTGGAGCTGGGGCAGTGTGCCTGCCTCTCAGAGGCAGCAAACATGCCTCTGCCATGTTGGACTGGATGGAGCCAACAGTCAGGGCAGTGGAGTTGGTCCTAGCCACATTCTCCTAGCATTAAAAAAAAAGGTACTCCTGGTCAGAAAATAATTACAGATATGCACATAATCAATAAGGACAGATTCAGATGAAAAAGACCTCTAAATGGGTTGCAGTGTTGGATACATGTACGTAGGCTTGGGAGAGAGAAAAACTTTTTCTTCTGTATAGACAGTTATAATATAAAAGAGTACAGACAGTCATAGATTAAAGGAGTAAAGATAATAAATTAAATATTAAACTTATAAAAAAGTAATAGAGTAAGAAAAATAAGCCACATAAAATTGAAATATACACAGAGAATCTGGATTATGTATATTATTGTGTTTTCTTTGAATTTTTTGACTGTGAAGGAGCTAAGTACAGAGAGACATTTCATTGTACAGGCTGCTAAGCTAAACCATACTTTAAAGGTATCTTGACTTCAAACTTTGGGTCTAAGGATATGTTGCTTTGGAAAAGAGGTTCTGCTTTTGTTTCCACAGAGGATGAGAACCTGTGGATTCCCTCCAGACTAATGTGGTTTGATAGACCAAAACCTCCAAAAGGTCTCCATGAACTGCCCCCACCCCGCCAATACTTCACCCAACAAAAATCAGGGAATCATTTTGGAGAGAACTACACCCAAATATTGTTTATAAATGTTTGTTTACATTTAAAGGGAGATATATAGAGATGAATACTTTGCATTCAAAGTATGGATCTCTACACTTTATGGATCTTGGTCTATTGATATAAAATTTAACATAAATTTTGTTATATGTATATTTCTGCTCTTGATTAAGGTACTGTGTTTGTGCAGCTCATTTAAAAATGTAATCTATAATTAAAAATACAGGTTAATAGATAGTCATCTATAATAGTCAAGCTTGTAGTCGTGTTAGTTAGGTTTTCTAAATTTACAAATTGACAAGGCTATCTGATAGTTTAATATACAAACACACTTTTGCTCTGTTCATAGAAAATATACCACAAAATACAACAGGAGGAGTAAATAGTGACAACAAAAGCCTGAATAACATCATGGCACTGAGCTGTTCAGAAGCTTTTGGGGATCATTAGCTTCTCAAAAGGCAAGGTTTATTTCCCAGCCCCAGTACTTGCTCTTGCTGGCCTGCCAGTCTAGAGATGCCTGAGACTCCCTCAGGTCTCAGTCTTTCAACCTGAAACAAGAATTCCAGAGAACATTTATATTTGGAAATTTTGAAAAACTTACCCAAAAAAGTCAGTGTTCATAAAATCTTTTTGGGTAGAAGGCATGGTTCACTCTTTTTTCCTTTTCTGAAGTTTTATAACTGATGCATAAAGTTTCAGGTGAGTGAGCTTGAATCTGCTCACTTGCGATGGAGAAAGCAAGCCCTCGGGTCTTAGCCCAGTCACACAAGTCACAACACGACACGCCAGGTCTGTGCTTCCTGGTTTTTAGTGAATGGCTCTGCAGCTCTGGTCACAGGTTCTGAAGATCCAGCATTCCTAGCAGGTTCCATTCCTACTCATCTTTGAGCTATATGGTAATAAACTTGTCAGTGTTTATAGCAATCTTTAATCAAAAACTTTCTTGGCCCCAAATGAAAAGAACTGCAAACAAAACAAAAACCGAGAAGTGACTTAGAAGGTCAGACTCTCTGACTAAGTTCTGTAAAATGATTTCAACAACCCAGGATCACAAAGTTAGAGAGAAAATTTAGTTCTATGATGAAAATGTTCTTAGTGCTTCTGTGAGAAGCAAGAATAGCCCATGTTTTTACAGAAAAGGAACAAAAAGACGATAGCATATCCTAGAAGATAAAAATGAAGAGAAGCAAGAAGCATGTTTGGACAAGGACAAGAGGCTGCCTGATGTTCATAAGGAAGGGAACTTGCTCAGGGTCTCAGGATTCTGGATGCAGTGCCTGGTAAGTGATAAGTCTACAGATGAAGATGGAATGTAGAAAGGAATAAGGTCTGAGTGAGTTCCACAGCTGTGTACTTGGTGGTGGTCCCAAGGAAGTGACAGACACTTAGGGCATGTAGTGGTAGACAGTGGGACAAGCACCACTGTACAGTAACAAGAAAGAGTCAGCCTGGGGACTCTTGGAAGTGATGGAAGATGATACAAGAGCAGTCTTAGATTGGGCATTCATGAGATCTTGCTAACTCACGCTGATTCATGAACCACTCTTGGTGTTTTAAACAGAATCACATTTCAATCAGGTTTTAATATTTGGATTCTACTTCCACAGTAAAAAAAAAAATGTGCATGCCAAACCTGGGAGAGAAGAGCACACGGTTAGATGAAATGCCAAGGACTAACAAAATGTGGCTTTGTTTTAGTAGAGATGACCTTCTTATTCCTTGGACTCTATTTTGTTCTCCTAAAATATTTGATTCATATGAAATTTAGAGTCATTTAAACAAAAACAAAAAAGAAAAGAACAGAAAAATATGCCATGGACTCTGTCCAAGGAAGAAAACACTTAATTTCAGTGCAGGAGGGAGATTGAATAGTTGCAAAACTCTGAGGCTCTTGTTATTTATGTAAACAACAACTCACTAGGTAGAGGAGAGGAGAATGAGGATTTTTTTGAGATGGGGTTTCTCTGTGCAGTCCTGGCTGTCTGGGAACTAGCCCTGTAGACCAGGCTGACTTTGAACTCACAGAGATCCCCCTGCCTCTATCACTACACAGTTATAATGAGGAATTTTTATGAGCACATCTTATTCATCCTAGAGAAATATTTAGATGATAAAGATAGCAACACAGAAACCACACTGGTGCAGACACACATTCTAAGATTTCTTGTGTCTGAAAATCATGTCACATCATGCTATATCATGTCACATCATGTTAATGACATTTTTCTCATCACTTAACTTTGGAGTGGAGTCAGTCCTAAGACCAGACTGAAGAGTGGTCTAGTTCCACTGGACAGGAGCCTGCCAGTCTTCGCTGAATTGGGACATTATTTTGCTTTACTGAAAACTGTACATAGTATACATCATTCTGGCCTTGATGAGAGACATTCAAACACTGTCTCAGACCCATAAGCAATGGAAAGAAACTTACTTTCCTAGATGTTTCTTCAAAAATTAAAATTTCTTTGGTAATAACAAATTTTCAAATGGAAAAAAATTAAGAAAATATAAAAATATTTTATATTTTCCTGTAAAGGCTACTTAGTTGGCTTCTTAGAGGAAAAGGTAGATCTTTAAATGATTAATAAATAGGGTGGTTTTCTTAAACATGTCTTAAACATTCATAATAGAATTTAAGAACGAGAAGTACATTATTAATAATGGGAAGATTACTGTGAATGAGTTAGTCTTAATACAGATCCAGATTGACCCAAACTGATCATCTAGCTTTTGTGTTTTATGTTGATGGTGTGGCTCTCACTTCCAGGACTGTACTCTGCATGAGATATCCAAGTACTCGTTATAAACTGGCTTCATAGGAAGTGGTTTTGTTGAACTGCATGCTAAGGTCATACTGTTGAAAAAGTCAAGGCCAACTCTGGTGAACAATGTCTTCAGCTCGGGACATTGCCCACTTCTGTGGTGTATCTGGGTGTAACTCCATTATCAGTCAGGGAGCGTCTATGTTCTTCTAGAACAATGAAGACTCCACAGAGACAGAAACATTTGAGAAGCCTTCACATCGGGACTAGCAGTCGAGGGAGCATCCCCATGAGCTGTCATTTTTTTAAAAAACATTTTATTTTTAAAAAGTATCTTTTCTCATTCTACATGCCAAATCCGTTTCCTACTCCCTCCCCCTCCTCCTGCTCCCTCCACCTTCCCCGTCTCCCACCCCCATATTACCCCCATCCACTCCTCAGAGAGGGTAAGGCTTCCCATGGGGAGTCAACAAAGTCTAGCACACTGATTTGAGACAGGACCAAGGCCCTCTCCACTACATCTAGGCTGAGCAAGGTATCCCTCCAGAGAGAATGGGTTCCAAAAAGTCAGAACAAGCAGTAGGGATAAATCCTGGTCTCACTGCCAGTGTCCCCACAGTCTGCTCATACAACCGTCACCCACATTCTGTCTTGTTATTTCATAGTAATTTTTCACAAAAGGTGATGACTTAAAAGTAGGCATAGGTAATTAGGTAATAGCAAGAACTACGTATAAAATCCCATGTAGGAAGATGAAAACGTACACTCACAGGTAAGATCACCCCATGCACAGTACAGAGGAAAAATTATGGGCAGTTGTATTGTATCTGCCTATCAACTGTCTTCACAGTTCATCACACATAGATTCCTTTAAGATAGACCTCCTTTCAGTAGACAATAAACAATCACCAAATGAGGATGTGCAACTGTAGCTTCTGCTGGTCTCTTCCTCTTTAGTCTTCGTCCTTGCTAGTATGGGTGGCAGGATAGCCCTAAGTCTGCAGCACAGGATGCAGGATAAACCCTAAGCCTGCAGCACAGGGTGCAGTCACAGCTCCGGCAGTGGGACGCCGATAAGAACAATGGCTGCTCAGATCTTAAATCCTCACTTCATCTTAGGACACCAGCTACATCTGGAGCAAGCCCTCCCTGTGATGTGCACCAGAGTGATTCTGTCACTTCACGGCATGTTCAGTCCTTGGCTATTGTGAGTACATTATGCCTTTGCTTTCTCACTGCAATGACCAATTAAGTAGACAGAAATAAAACTAGAATTCTAGCATTTTTTCCTAGAAATATTAGCTTTCCTCTGCATTTGCTATAGTGATAATAACGATCGACATTCATAGAACATATCACATCCCAAAGATCTCAGCAAATAGTGGAGTTGGGCTCAAGAGTCACTGAGTATCTGAAAGCATCCCCAGTCTCTGTGTTTACCTCAGTGGATGCTGCCTTAGGGTATTTTCAGCCAGGCTCCTGTTGGACACGAATAACCTGGGTCAGAGGCTCCAGTGCTTAGCTTTCTTATAGGACTGCCTGAGTCTCCAAGTGTTCCATATTCCTCCATCAGGTGAGCTTTGTCTTTTCTGATTTTATGTTACTGGGCCTACACCCACGGACTCGCGTGCTCTAGGCACGCACTAGCTAGAGCGCTTGCACACGTTCTAGTCTCCATTGTGAAGGGGAAATTAGTTGGGTAAAAGCAGTTACAATTAAAAGCACGGGCTCTGTAGAATGGGAAAAGCAGTGAGGAGTGGGAAAGAATAAGACGGGGGTTGCCATGGAGCCAAGGACACACATTAACTTCACCGCCTCCCTTTTGGGGAGTTCATCTTGCATGTGGGGGCAGAAGTCATATTCATTTCACCATTCTTTTTAATATTGATTTTTGTTACTTTTAGTCACGTGTGTGCATGTGGGTATATGCACACGAGTGCAGGTGCCCATGGAGGCCGGAGGTGCTGAGTTTCCCAAAGTCAGTTACCAACAGTCGTGAGTTTCATTTACCATGTGGGTCCCGAGGACTGAATTCCGGTGCCCTGGCAGAGCAGCAGGTGCTCTTGGCCAAGGAGCCACCGCTCCCACCCTTTTTCTCGTTTCTTAATAAATGCTCTCCAACGTCCTAAGTAGGTGACAGGAATTTTGCTCACTAATTTGATTTGTTGCTGAAGGTTACTGTTGTTAAGACAGGCTAAATTACAGAATTAAGGAAACAAATGACATAAAGCAATTTTTCAGGGACATTTCTCTATGAATGAGAACTGTAATGAGAGGCTGTAATGAAAACAATAAGTCCTTAATGATCTAGTAGTGTTGTTACTGTTGTTATGACATACATCAAAGCATGGGATGCCCGGATCCCTGGAGCTGCCTGACATGAATGCTGGGAACCAAACTTAGGTCTTTAAAAAGAGCAATGAGTGCTTTTTTTAAACTACTGAGCCATCTTTCCATGTGTTCTTTTTGGTAATCTTAGCAGTTCATTTTGTTTCTAGGAGACATAATACTATGTCGTGTCTCCCTGTGAGTGCTTTATTCAAGCAATCAAAATGGAAATAAAATGCAAAGATTCTGGAGATAAGAGGGGAAAATGGGGGTTAAAATGATCAAAATATATATTAACATTATTTAAATGTCATAATGGAACCCATTATAGTCTATAATTAATGTCTATTACTAAAAATATATTCTTTAAAAAGACAAAAAAAATCTTTAACAAGGCAATGAACTGATCACAATGTCCACATCTTTCTATCAAGTATTACATTTCAAATCAACTATCATTCACCACCTTTGCAATTATTGACTGTACAGATGCTTCTAGACTTATGACAAATTATAATCCTACAAACTCAGGCTAAATGGGAGACAGTATAAGACAGAATGTATTCATTACAGATTAGCACAGAAGCTCAGCAGCATGGTGCCCTGCAGAGTGTCCATCACTTGCCTTAGAGACAACGTGGATGATGGAGTAGCCATAGAGTGGCGGCTCCTAGACATGGCTCGGCACTGAGCTGAATAGTTAATAGTTAGGCAGGAGGTATAAGTGGGACTTCCGGACAGAGAGGAAGGAAGAAATGAATCTTGACAAGGGAGAGAGGCCAGCAAGACTCAGAACACATTCATGTCTGACACACAGAATGGGAGAGAGGTAAAACCCACATGGTAGAATGTAGATTAATAAAATTGTGGGCTAATTTTAGTTATAACAGCTAGTTAAAAACAAGCCTAAGTTAAAGGTCATGCTTTCATCATTAATAAGTCTCCATGTCATTATTTGGGAACTGGCTGGTGGGCCAAAGAAAGAATGACCACAGGATAAAATATATCTGCTGTTTTTGTGCTGATATCACATTTATATGATGCCTTTGCCTTGTCGTCAGTTGATTGGTCAACTGTTGAGTATATTACACACAGCACCTCACAACAGCTGAATAATTAGCAATTAGAGAAACATTGTTAACTGATCTTAGTGGTGTTCTGTGAAGCACTGAGGCGATGATGATTTGTTTGTGTGAAATAATCTTAAACTAAAATACCTGTGCACTCTTGGTGTCACGTAAGGCACAGAAAAGAGGCAAGTGTGTCGTTACACACCCACCAAGGTGCTGCAAAGATTAATGCATTTGTTTCTGTTCGTTTTTACAGACATTTTGTAAAGCAAATAGGGCTATCCTCATCTCTGAGAAATCAAATAGCCTTCCCATGCTCACAAAAGCAAAAAATACTAGGGTAGGATTTACAGCTAGTGCAGCGTCATTTAACGGGCTATTTCATGCACTCTCAAAGCAAAGGGGCAAGTTTAAAATACTTGCGGAGGAAAACAGTGAGACAGAACTGGTTCAGTCTGAAGCATTGAAGACAAACCTTCCTTGACCCAAGTGTCTAATGAAGTCTAAAAAAGAATCAGTTTAACTTTGATTCATGCCTTTTAATCTTTTTTCTCAGAACTGTCACCGGGCTGAGAAAGCAGACCTGTTGACAGGTGCAGTGACCCTGAGCTGCTCTTCCATGGTGATACTCGTTTATATTGCTTTAAAATATTTATTCATTCATTCATTTAGTCTTGTTTGATTTTGTATACTTTTAGTTTTATTTGGTCTTCATAATTTAGAAACAAAATCCTTTACAATCCTTTAATGTTTTTAACTGAAATAGAAATCATCACTGACCCTGTCCCTTTCCTCCCTCAAGCCCCTTCCATGCCCAAGTTTATAACCTCTTTTTCTTTGATTATTATTCTTATATACATGTATATATATTCACACACACAAGCACAAAGAAATACACTTGTTGAGTGTTTCTATTGTTTGTGTATATACGGTTTTAGGTCTGACCACTCTGCATTGGACAAAAGGGGTCTCATCCCTGGGGGAGCTAATTCTCCATCTCCCAGTAATCATTAGTTGCTTACAGGTATTTGTTTAGGGATAAGATGTTGGAAAATTCTCCCTTCCATGTCAACATCTCTGTCGATATTGCTATTGTTCTGGTCTTATTTATGAAGCCGTTTTTAGGGCAGGCTGTTGTGGGATAGGCGTACACTGAAGATGTACTGCTGTGATCAGTGTAATAAAAAAAACTAAATGACCAATAGCTAGGCAGGAGGTATAGGCAGGATTTCTGGGGAGAGTAAGGAAGAGGGGGAGAATCTAGGCACTCAGGAGAACCCAGGAGACATAGAGAGTACAAGGTGAAAGAGAGGTAATTCCACATGATAGAACACAGATTAATAAAAACGGGTTAATTTAAGTTATAAGAGCTAGTTAGGAACAAGCCTAAGCTATAGACTGAGCTTTCATAATTAATAAGACATGTCCATGCCATTATTTGTATGCTAGCAGGTGAAAGATAGTGCGACAAGAAAGCTTGCTACTACAGACTATTGACAGAAGATTTCCAAGTCTTCTGGCCCTTACAGTCTTCCTGCCTTCTCTTCCGTGATGCTCCCTGGACTACAGGTGCAGGACCTATGATGCACATGTGTCCATTAGGGCTGGCTTTCCTCGCTCCAACCCTATAATGCATCCAATTGTGGTTTCCTGTGAAGGGCTCTTTGATGAGAGTCTTTGATGAGGCTGAGAGCTACACTTATTCAGGAAAGGTGGATCATGTCCGAAGAGCCACTTATTTATTCTCCTGGTACGTGTATCTATGACATCTGTATGAGAGTGTGGGTATGCATGTGCTAGGGCATGCATGTGGAGGTCAGAGTCCAATTTTGGGAAGTAGATTTTCCCTTCCACTGTGGGCTCCAGGGACTGAATTAAGATTCAGTCTTAATTAAGATGACCCTTTCTAATATTTTCTTCCAGTTTTTGAAATAGGTATGTGGTTTCTAAACATTAATCTGTGATTGATAGGTTATATATTCTAAGGCCTTCTCTAGTAGTTTATTTAATCTTGATGCTACACCAAGCATTAAGTGTGCCTCATCTGCGGACTATGCAATGTTTCGTGCACAAACATTCCTGAATTACAGTTCAGTCAGTGCACGTGTCCTAACAGTAGCCACTAAGTTCCTGATGAACTGCAGTGCTTTTAGCAGCTCCATTTATTAATATGAATTTTGTTTCATTGGAAAATTTTTGAGATATTTGTTGAACTAAATCCATTTAGATTTGCTGGCTCTGACAGACGAGATAATATCAGACTAACATCACTGGACAGTACTGTGCAAGGTGGAGAAGGCGCTCCAGACACATATATACTATAACAAAATGGTGGAAGGCATCATGGAGCCATCAGAATAGCTGGTCCAACATCCTAGAGAGAAGGAAGCTCATTAAATAGGGCACCCTGTGTTTACTGCTGTTTGTTTTTGTTTTTGTTGTCCCTCCAGGGAATGTTCCAGTTCTGAGTCAGAGACCTAGTTGATGCACAGAAAGCTGCATGCTGTACTCTGGAATATGCACTGGACGTCTCCCACCGAACAGCATTCAAACCGACCAACAAAATAATAGTAGACATAAGAAAAGAAAGTTCCAGATAAAATGGGACCTACAAGACCATTTACCATGGCTAAAGGTGCTTGCTGGGAGTGGAGGACTGGGAAATTGAGCAGAAAACAGCTGCCTGGAAGTTAAAGAATTCACGAAGCTCATAAGGCTGAGAAGTGAGGAGATGAAGACCAGGGACTGCCAGGCAGGAAAAAGACTTTCACCGGAGTTTGTCCCCAGGAGAAGAGACAAACTAGGTGACCGTCAAAAAGCCTGAAGACTGTTTCTCCTGATCAAGCGATAGGCTCAAGCCTTCCAAAGGAAAACTAAGTTCTATTGTGACAAATATAAACTTCTTTCCAGAGGTTTACAGAAACTGCCTGCTGCGGGAATTTACACTGCCAAAGCTGTGTTTGCTTCTACCTTTGCATTTCAGTGCTGTAGGGTGGAGGCTGTGCTAGGTCCTGCACCCGTCTACTTGCACTCCCAACACAGAACCATTTCAGCTTTATAAATCATTTGCTTGAATTTTAAGGCACCGGTTACATATTTAAGCACAGACAGTACAAAGTACACAAGAGCTTTGTGTTTCAAGCTAATATTGATGGACCTATAGCATCTGTATGAAGGGAATGCAATGAGCTTATTCAGAGGAGTACCAGTGGTCCATTGGGAGACTTGAAGAAGACCAAGATTGTGAGCTCATCCCTTTGGCCTCAGTTTTGATTATGCAGCTCACGAGACAAACCTTTCTGTTCACTGATTAGTTTGCAGAGTTTGACATTTATAAAATATGGTATAGTTTACAAATTTATATGATATATGCATGCATATATACATATTTTACACAATACTTTTACAAGGACACAATTTAGGTCTAGAATCATCACTTGCTTAGAAAATAGACAACTATTTCTCAGATACGTCAAGTTGGAGAGCAGAATTAAGGTTAGAGGACTGGGATATATAGCTGAACAGGAGAATTTGCCAAGGACACCAGAAGCCCTTGGTTCAACCCTGATCACCCAGTGATGGGGTAGAACTGAGTGTGCTTAGCAGTTGTATTCTCATTCTAGGGGACACAACAGTCAAACATTAAAGAAAGTTACTGTAAAATGTGCAGAAAAAAATATAAAAGACAATCCTCCCCCACACTAGAATTTGAACAATATAAAATGGTAATACAGTTTTAGACCTTGGGAAAAATACACTAATAATAAGAGGAAGAGTCTGACTGACTACATAAAAGCTGCTCTCATACATTACTGCTTGCTCTGCTTTCCAAGACTGTTTTTTGGACAACATTTATTTGCATCTTGGTTACTGCAAAGCTGCTAAGCTTGCAATTTTGGGTATTACAGTATGCTAAATACCTTTTCAAGGAGCATGCTATACTGTTAAAGTGAACTGAAAAGATGTGGGTATAGAGGACTCAGAAAGTACAAAAAAGGAAAACAACAACAATAAAACCATGAGGAAAAAGCTAAAGGATAGAATGGCTGTGCTGGGGCAGGGAAAACTGAGGCATTTGTTTTGGAAAGACAGAGTCAGCTTTAGGAAGTTCTGTCTGTGTGGCTATGTGTGACCATGTGATAAATATTCTTCTACGTCACTCAGTGTTGCTTACTGGCAAGCCAGCTTCGGAAGCACATACCTGGAAAACAGAGCTCCTGCCAAAGTGGAAAGCCTGCAGCTTTCTGGGAGTCATGCACTGTCAGGAGTGAGCAGCTCACATACACAGACATCTCATCAGACCATATGGTACCAAACTCTGGAGAGCATGGAGAGAGGTGACAGGGGATGTTGAAATACACCTGCTCCCCTTGCCTTCTGTCTACTTATTTGAACAGTTATGGGGATATCCGGGGTGCTCTGAAGAGTGCAGAAGGCATTCATTAGACCCTCTGAATCTTCCTCTACAAGACAAATGGACTCTGTCTGTCTTCTCCCCACCCCCTCCAAGTGAGCTTGACACAGCTCTGGGATAAATCAACAAAGAGCTGAAAGATGAAGAGCCCCAGCCTCCCTGTCTTCTCCATGTTTATTCCAGGATTTTCTGGGAAGAGGGAAGACTGCTTTGCACTCTTCATGAATAGTTCATGCGCTAGTCTCTAATGGAAACGAAGTGATATTTCTTATTACTGTTGGCTTTTTGGCTATTGGAAGGCAATAGTGAAGGGAGTGTCTTGAAACAATTAGTTCTCTGTAACTGATTATTTTAACAATGCACATTTCCCAAGAGCTGTTTATCCTCCAAAGAAAGCAGCTAAGACTAAATGTGTACTGTATCTAAGCAGACACCTGCAGTGAACTACACAGGATGCTAAGTGGGAATTCCAAACAAAAGGATGGAGGAGGGAGGCTTGATTTTGAATCCCATTAGTCTATTTTTTCACCATCCAGTAAAATTTTCACAGTAAGAAACACAGAAGAAAATCTGAACTAAACGACTAATGCCAGACTGACTCTAACTGGTTCTTATTAAACACAGAACCACATTGTAGATCCCAGTCACTGCTGTGATTTGCTGTATTTAATGGTAACTATGGCCTGGGCATTCTCCAATCTGAGTGGTACAGTGTTGTGTGCAGGAGAAGCACCATGACTTTGCAAACACTTTCTGTGGCTAAAATCTGGGGATGTTTATGAGATCTGTAGAAATATGGGACAGATTCAACGGGTTTGGGTAGTAATGTTTTAGTATTTTAATGATGGATGGGGTCCTACTTATGCCTCCAAGCCAAGTATCAGCCTGGTAATTATTCCCCTTCATTGTTAAACAAATTTGGAGATACTTTGGCTTAAATAATTAAAAAAAACCCAGATCTATAAATAGTAGTGTGAATCAACTAAGAAATGACAAACTCATGCTGGAGAGATGACTCATAGGTTAAGAACACATACTGCTCTTGTAGAGTATCTGTGTTCAGTTCCCAGCATCCATATCAGGTGGTTCACAACCGCCTGTAACCCCAGTTCCAGGCGATCCGACACACTAGCCTTCTCAGGCATCTGTACTTATATGTACAGACCTCCCCTGACATCACAGAATTTCAAAAACCTTCTTAAAAAGAATGTCAAAGTCAATTCATTTTACTTTTAAAATAGAAGTTATTGCAATGATATAACAGGGGATTAATAGAGATGCTGTCTATTATGAATTTGGCGCTGATAACAGACACTGAAGCTTCTGGTAGTTTGACAACAGCTGTCCTTGGCTTCCTCAAAACTTGAATTAATGAACAAGGAGATTTAGAAAGTATGTACAGTGGACATCTGTTATTTTGGCCTGATCGCTCCTATTGGCAAGAAAATCCTTCCTCCTGATACACAGTCCACCATTGTTTTAGGATCAATTTGACCCTTTCCACCATCGGAATCAGTACATGGAAGCAGCTCGGGCCTGGCTTGAGCCCGGGCCACCATGTGACTGATTCCTGTATGGGATGTGAGTGGGGTGGAGCAGCATGTTCCTTCCTGAGATTGCTAAGTAACAACTCGTTTTCTCACTAGAGCTGGAAAGTTGTTGGGAGGTAAATCGGGTGGTAGGCACCATGCTCAGTGAACTGAGAAAGTCCAACCAGAAACATGGAGGGAAGCGTCCCAGAATCTGAGCATGACAGACAAGTATGGGAATATTGCTGTCTGTTTATCAGCCTTGGAGTTCCACCTCTGACATGAAACAAAGCTTAGTGCACAATAGGGTCTATCCACAGTACATCAAGAGGATCACAGGACGGTAGCAAGACTAGATATGACATGCTTACATCTTTTCTATTAGTTATTGAAGTAAGGAAAAGATTCCTAGGGTCCAACCTTGAAAGGCATTTTTATCTTTATTCTCTATATTTTGCTCATATTACCCAGTGGATTAAGAAAAACCCACACATAAAAAAGTCCAAGAAATATAACTAATGGTTATCAACCAAAAAGAATTTGAACACGAGTTCAGTTGTTGGAGAAATTCTGTTTTGTTTTGTTTTGTTTTTTTAGTTCATGGGGAACTGAGTATTAGACATAATAACTGACATAGGTAGAATGATGATTTTATTCTAACCTTACATTTGCATTTTCTTATTATGCTTTAAATATATAAATTTACATGTATATATTTCCAAATGCTCAAATATATTAGTAATGTGATAGTCCAACTTGGATCTTTCAGTCATTAATGTATTTCCAACAGTATTTCAAGTGAAAAAGTTTCCTTATTTAAAATGTATCAAACAATACATACAAGAACTATATAGCACAGAAATGCAATTTTTATTCATTGCTCTCACAGGACCCATGGCATCTTAATAATCCAGATTTTAAAAGATAAGGCAGGAATCCTTGAGCAAAATATACAAGGCATGTCAGGCATGCCTGGCAGTGGTGGCACAGGCCTTTGATCCTAGCACTCAGGAGGCAGAAGTGGGTGGATGCATGAATTCGAGGCCAGCCTGGTCTACAGAGCGCGTTCCGGGAGAGCCAGCACTATACAGAGAGACCCTGTCTCAAAAAACTAATCAACCAACAAAACAAAGCAAAACAAACCAAGGAAAACATAAATACACAGTATAATTTTGTGGTCACAAAAAACCAACAAACAATATAATTTGGGGTCACAGAAACTCAACAAAAATTAAAGACAAATCATTGAGTCTTCACGGAACATACCTGAAAGATCCTATTATTCTATAGGCATATAGCGTGGAAGTGCTTAGGTTGAAGACTCAAGGGAGTTTGTAAATTAACTCAAGAAATCCAGAGGAATGACCATTTTCAAATGCCCTTTACAGGCATGACTTTGAAGACTGATTTTACTGAGTCCCTGATATCAAGACTGTGCCAAGTGCTGAGTACCATGCAGTAGTGCCACACAGGGTCATTACTCCAGGAATGTCACAGAGAGGAAATTAGCTCATTGAAAATGGGTTTGCAATAGTTTTAGTTTTCACTTAGCTTACAATAAGGACCTTGAAGAAGAGATAATAATTTTTCTATCTTCTGATGAAATCCACCATTGTATTTAGCACAGATGTTTCAGTATGTATGTATGTAAGTATGTAGTTCAGTAGACAACATGGGCTACCACCACACTGTTACAGTTTGTATTATCTGATGAAGTGCTTCTCAGCTTTCCTGGTGCTGTGACCCTTTAATACGGTTCCTCAAGTTGGGGTGATCCCCTACCATAAAATTATTTTTGTTGTTATTTCATAACTGTAATGTTGCTACTGTTACAAATTGTAATGTAAATATTTCTGGAGGTTTGCCAAAGGGGTAGTGACCTCCAGGTTTGGAAGGGCTGATTTAGTGACTTCTGGTTGGCTCTGTTACAAATGAAAATCCCACTGAATCCCACTGATTTCAGTTCTTGAGCATCTTCGAATACAGCATGAGTTACTTTCTACGTACAAGTCGCTCCCTGCTTTTCATGTTGTGCTACCTCAGGCTTTTAACTCACTCCTCTCCACACGTGACCTTGCAGCTCAGCCTAAGAGTAGAGGCTGCTAAATAAAATCCCGTCTCTCAGCTGCAGCGCTGATGGGAGTAGGTATCTCTCTAGCTGGCAGGTGACACCTCTTCAGCTCCTCAGAGAAGTCGTGTGCTCCTGCTCTTCTTGCCTCAGCTTGACCTTGCCTAGAGCCTGTTTTACAGTTGTCAGTTTCTCCCTCATTGGTTTTTTTTTTTCACAAGGATCAGAAGTCTTCTCTGTGAACCATCCTTTCTTCCTAAACTATAAGTCTCCTCCATTGTCCCCTGCCTTCTCCACTCAAACTATGGCCCCTAAATCCCTGATTCGGTGTCACTCAGAAACTTGTCAGAACTGAACATTTTTGGAGTTCACCCAGATATTGTAAGAACAACTCCGGGAGTGAGGTCCAGTGATTTGCTTATTGGCAGCCCCCTTCATATAGTGGATGGACCTTGCATACATATCTGAAGCTACCCCATGACATCACACTGCTCATATGTTCTCTTCCTATTGGCTTCTTCATAGCCACGGAGTAGCTACTGCATCTTGTTGAAGCTCTCTTTTCTACAGCGATTCCAAACTCGTAGTCTAATTCTCCTCTGTGCTCTGATCACTCCTTAGCAATCTCTTTCACTAGCATCTCCACATACCCAGTAACGGAAAGGTGGCTGTAATTAACGGTGTCGCCAAAAGCTCCCCAGCTCTGCTGCGTATTCCCCAGAACCATGGTTTTCATGTGAGGAATGATCTTCACATCTACATACCACCCACGTCAGCAGCTTCTCAGGGATGCTTCTCTCCTGTACTCTTCATTCTCATGTTTAACCACTAACCAAATCTCCACAGGCCTAAAACCTGTCACTGCCCCGACCCCTGAAGAATATTGTCAGAATACCGCAGTTCAGATGACAACAGCCTGTCTGCTCACAGTGGCTCTTTTCAGTATTCCATTCTAAACATTTCTAGACAGTCTTTGAAAGGGCAAACATGAGTGTATGAACATGCCATTCCCATTCAAAGGGAGAAGAAGTTGACAATAAAATCCATGAAGACAAAATAATCCAAACTCCTAAGTCTGAAGCCTTCATTTTGGATAAGGCAGCTGGTGACCATCCAGAGAGAGTACGGGAGCTGGTATTCAAGACAACCTGCCCTTTCTGTCTCCTCTTTCACTTTTCTTCCCCCCGTTCAACCCTTTTCTTAATCTAGACAATGTTAATCACTTTCTTCTTTTACAGCTTTGGCTAACACTGTTTTCTCAGCCATCGACAGCCACACATTCTTCATTTGTCCTAAAAGCATGGGGGTGTTATGGATTCAGGTAGGGGCAATAAAACACACCACATACAATGTGATGTCACATATTCTGTCTACACAGTGTCTTGAAAACCACCACCATGTACGCACTACTCTGTAACAAGTCAGGAATTCAGGTTTTTAATGTTACTCAATTTTAAAGGCCTGCAGCAAATATTTAAAACTCTGAATCACTCCTGGACCATTGCGCAGGCACCAAATCAAATGCAAGTGCAGATGTTGTGACAGTCTTCTCTGAGGTCACAGCAGTGCAAGTGCAGATGTTGGGACAGCGTTCTCTGAGGTCACAGCACTCTAAGTGCAGATGTTGTGTGACAGCCTTCTCTGAGGTCACAGCACTGAGATCAGAACATTCCATCCTGCAGGGACCTCCTTAAACAGGTAGCTAAACCCCTAAAAACAGCTTCAAGAAGTCCCTGGAACTGACCAGATTCACTAGGCCCTTCTCTGACGCAGTAAACAAAACGCAGCTGCAAAAAAGACTCCAGAAACCAAGCTGAGCTGCAAAAGAAGATTGTGAGACCAGACTCTGCTGCCCGGGAGAAACAGAAACCAGCTGTGCTGCCTGGAAGAGGCTTAGACCAACTGAGGCAGCTGGAAAGAACTCTCCGTCCCGTTGAGCTGTCTGCAGCCCATGCAGTGTGCTCTAGGTTCCCAGCTTTGGGAACTGTCACCCAGACTGGGATCTTGGTGATGAATCTGTCTTTGAGTAATTTTTTTCTCTTGTAAGTAACCCCTCACCCATATTCCTTAAGTAACCCCAACAAACGTCATTGGTTCACCAAGTCTAAGTTTGGTGGCACTCTCAGTTTGGTCGGTTTTGGGCTGCCTATCTGGGGTGAGTAGATGACTGTGTTTTATCTCTCCATGAAAAGTTTTGTCACACAACAGCAGGCTGTCAATGTGGACTCTGATCTTATTTCTGCTAGAACCTAGGTATCCAAGGGTGGCCAAGGCAGGGCCTCTGACCTAATGGCTCACCATTGCATGTCATGTTGATTGCATGCTGGCACAGACATGGAAATGACCGTTTTCTCAGCTCTCATAACACTCTGCTTGTATGTCACCTGCCATTGCATAACTTGTAGCTAACCATTTACTCATTTCAATCATCAGTCCTACAGGGGTATGGCTGTCTTCTCTAGGTATTGATAGTATCGGTGCCCTTCCGGGCAGTGCATGTGCTCCAGTGTCCTATACAGAGATGCCCATGTTCCACCGATTCCAAACTTTAAGGTCACTTTATGTTTTTCCTAACCAGATAATGTACTTTGATTCAATGCCATCATGTAGGCTATATTCGGATGAAAAAATTTGTCTCCCCATCCTCTTTCTTTCTTCTACTTTAAGACTAGGTATTGACCCAAGGGTCTTGTGTGTAACTCTAATTTTAGGTATATATGTTTATATACATTATTTACAACATGGTGCACAAAAGAGTAACTATGTAAAAGTATTCTTGGTAATTTCATGACTTTTTTTAGTCTAAGGGCTCTTTTTTACTTTGGAAAATAAGAAATATGTATTCATTTGTTCCATTTGATAATTTCGGAAGCAACGTTTTCCCATTTAACAAAAGCACTAAAAATCACTAATAACTTTTATTCATACTACCCAAATATATTTGTAAAATTAACTTAAAATTGCCACCATTGGACTCAAGAAAGGATGAAATCATTTTTTAGTCACTGAAATATTCTTATATCTAAACATTAGGGTTTAAGCGGAAATTGCTTAAACATCCATTTAACTGCTCAATTGACCTAATGTCTAGACACAGCTATGGCCCATTTATGTGCATCGGTCCTACATGGTTGCTATCTGATTATAACTAACCATAAAGAACATATTTTTGCAGTTACTTAATATTGCTGAAAAGAAACAAGTAAATATTTTCCTTTTCAAGCGTACATGATGGGTAAATTGGAATTCCAGACATTTTTAAAATGTTAGCTATTTAGCCCCCACCACATTTTTCTAAGACTTTGTACGTCACTGTGCACGCAAACTTATCTGTAAGTAGACTCTTACTTCTTGAATGTTGACACTTGAGTTTTGCATTCGTTAGACATGTGTGGCCTTGGAAGGCTTGGCTTACCTGCAGGCTATTGAAAATGACAAAGAGAACCAACATCCAGAAGTGTCTGTAGGCCATATGCAGTCCTCCCCAAAGCCACGTCACAGAAATCAGGGCAAAGAGATATAAGATCAGAGGAATTTCTGGAAAATATGAAGAAAACAAAAACTTGAGGTTCAGAATACCACATGAACACACATGAACACGAAACTATTTTGTCCTCCTTCTGCTGGATGGTTTCTATCCTAATATCCACCCAGAGAACAACCCAGGAAATCCTTCTCCTGTGCGGTGTAGAGAAAGCGCAGTGCTCAGCCACATTGCTCCTGGTTTTCAAATGGGTCTGCTTGTTACTTGGGGAAGGGGAAGGAAGAGCTTTGTCCCTGCGTAGGCTACCACCTGCTGGACCGAGGGAGAAGTAGCATAGACAAGTACAAAGGTCTCCAGATTTCCTGAAGAGTGAGGGGTGACCCCGAGCTCCCCAGTGAGCACACTCCAATGCAGCATTTGAATCATAAGCTTTAAAGTTGTTTTCTGTGAGTCCCTGAGATGATAATAAAATGTCCTGGGAAGGAGATGAAGGCATTAACTGGTAAGTACCAGCAGGGAGCGTTGGTTCTGTCCACCATGCTCCCTTGCAATTGTTCCACGGGTTTCCATATTAAGCACCCTGCACAGTGTGTTCATTGTGCCACTGGAGCACCACAATGTCTTTTTATTGTTTTTTGTTGTTGCTGCTGTTGTTATTTCTGCATGTGTGCATGAATGTTTTGCCTGCATGTATGTCTATGCAACACTGCAAGCAGTGCCTGTTGAGGCCAGAAGAGGGTGTCGGATCCTGTGGAACTGGGGTGACAGACGGGGTAAGCCACCATGTGGGTGCTGGGATTGACCTGTGTCCTCTGGAAAGGCCAGAAGAGGGTGTTGGATCCTGTGGAACTGGGGTGACAGACGGGGTAAGCCACCATGTGGGTGCTGGGATCGACCTGTGTCCTCTGGAAAGGCAGGGATGCTCCACCACAGACCATCTCTCCAGAGTTTCTGACGGTTCTTCAAGATGGAGTGCTTCTGTGTCAAAGCCCCTATTGTCACTTCCATGTCTCTTCTTTGATTTTGGGAGTGGGGAGATTATCTGAATTCTCAAATGTCTTCACAGAAGAGATCTTAATAGTGATATACCAATCTATGTGCAATTTGGAAATTGAATGAGATCTCAAAGCAGCCATAAATAAATATATTTTCAAGCCATGGAAAGGCATTATGACAGACTACACCACAGGAATTCTCAGGACAGTCCTGATAATCCACCAGCAGAACATAAAGTCCTCACACACTGTGGGGTTTGAATAGTTAAATATGATTTTAGCAGTTTGAAATTTTCATTTTGTTCTGAACAACCTCAAGCTAACAGAAAAGTTGCAATGACAGCATGGTGACAGGGTTTGCGGGCTAGTAAGTTGCCTGGACGTTGCCAACCTCATCTTCTTCACTCTTTAAAACTAGGAGTGTATTTTCTATGAAGACAGTTTTGTATATAGACACAGTTTCAAAAATCAGAAAAGCTGCACCAAAACATCACTAGCACGTTCAAGTTCCATTTGGTTATTATTTTTAAATTTTAATTTATTATTTGTTCGTGAACATATGTGTTTTTGAGTATTTGTAGATGTAGATATGAATGTAGGTATGTGTGTATTCTGTGTGCGTGCCTGAGTAAGGACACTTGCATGTCACAGGAATTGTGGAAGGCAGAGGACAGCTTTCAGGTTTGATTTTCTCCTTTCACAGTGGCTTCTGGGGCTTGAGCTCAAGTCATCACCGCGCTTGCCGGGCAAGCAGTTTGCACACTGAGCGTCTCACAAACACCATTCAGTTATTCTAAAATTCCCTTTGCGCATCAGAGCCAATGCTACATAGCTCACATCTCTGTACTGTCTTGAACCAAAACGGGTAAGAAGATCTTTGAATCTGACATATTTATTGGTTGGACGTAGGTAGTTTTTCTTGTAGAGAACTGTGATGGTTACCTTTATATTTCAACTTGACTCAATTTATCATCTCCTGGGAAGAGATTCTCAGTGAGAGATTATTCATATTGGGATGGCCTGTGTACACGTCTACGGAGATTTGTCTTGATTACTAATGTTAGTTGATGTGCGGAAGAACCAGGCTACTCTTGGAGGTGTCATTGCCAAGGCAATGTATCAGACAGTGGTTCTCAACCCTCTTAATGCTGCAATCCTTTAATACAGTTTCTCATGCTGTGGTAAAAGTCCTGGTTTCTTTTACAATAAAATAGTATTTGGATTCCATGATCTATATGATCTACAGCTAGAAATAGTCACTTGCCTTTGGTATTGCTATGGTGTCTCAGTAGCTAACAACTCTCTCTCTCTCCCTCTCTTTCTCAAAATCATATATGCATTCACTCCCTCTCACACCTAAAGTAGTTTCCTGTTATATAAGATGTTTATTGATTATAAAGGTTTCTTTCCCTTTGTAGAGGCTAACTCCAGTGGATAATCTCTGAATTCAATGATATTGCTTCTGATGGTTCTCAGAGGATACACTCCCAGATGCATGACTGAAAATGTGCATAGTATGCTATGTTTGTCATAGCATATGATACTATTGATGACCTCTGCAGTATCACTTAAAGAAAACACTCGCTGGCTTCCCTTTGACACATTAACATTGCCAGCATCACTATTCTCACACTTTTGGGCCACCATTAAGTGTTACTTGAACCCAAGAAATGCAATACTTGGGCAGTTTCCCTGAGAGCCAACTGAGAGCTTTTAAATAGCTAGTGAACAGGTAGTGCATACAGTGTGGATTCCTTGGACAAAGGGGTAATTGCGTCTCAGCCTGTGCAGAACATTATGGCATGGAATCTGTTGTGCTGGTAGAGATGATGTGCAATTTAACACTTGTGAATTGTTCATTTCCAGATTTACTTTGGTATAGGGAAATGAAACTGTGGAGAGTGAGATACTAGTAGGGCTGTCAACTTTAAGTGTTTATATCTCTCTAACTAATGAAATTTCTCAGTTCATGTCAACACTTTTACTTGACAACATCACAAACATTAGTTCTGATTTTCCCCCTTTCCACATTTTGTGGCTGTGTTTTCTGTCACTAAGCGGTCCAATAATCTTAACTATTTTATGCACTTCCCTCTATGGATTCTAGCTCCTGATGCAGCCATCCTCACCCATGCATAGAACTTCCAAACTCACTCCGAATTCTGTGCCATACCCTACTGCTCGCTCAGATGACGCCAGCAGTGACTGCGTTCTCGTGGTCAATGTTTGAGCACCTAGTGGTATATGCATTACCTTGCTCTGAACCAAGTAGTGGGTTTGGGATGGAATTGTTGCAAATCAGAAAGGGAAAGAAAAAAAAAAGATAGGAAAAGATGCAGAAACCCACAGCCAAACATTAGGTGGAGAGAGCCAGGTTGAAGGTCTCTACCAGGTTCCTCCCTTCAGAGTTTAGGGGAACCACTACAGAAGAAGGGCAGGAGGAACCGTGGGAGCCAGAGGTATCGAGGACACTAGGATGGCATGGCCCTGGCTAGTAACCAATTAAGCAGAGCTCGTTAGAGTTCACAGACTGAACTGGCAAATGCTGAATCAGCATGGTCTGACCTAGGTGCCCTGCATATATGTTATGTTTGTTGGCTTGGTGTTTTCTGTCAGGGGAGGGGTTAGGGGAGACTCCTAACAGTGGTAAGTGCTTGATCTTGGGACCCCTTTCCTCCTACCGGGTTGCCTTGCCCAGATTTGCTGTGAGGGTTTGTACCTAGCCTTATGGTATCTTGTGCCATGTTCATTTCCTGGAAGGCCTGCTCTTTTCTGGGCCTTCCCAGTAGAAACTGGGGGCTTGGATCTGGGGGAGGGAAGGTGGGGGAATTGGGAGGATTAGAGGGAGAAGAGGCTGTCATCTGGATGTATTGTATGAGAAAAGAATAAATAAGAAATTTAAATGTTCAAATACTAGGCAGTTTAGAAAGAACTCGCTAGAGAAATGAAATTTCTGCAACCATGTTTAACAAGTTCAATTAATTAGTTCCTAAACAATCACCAACTTCTTTGTGAATAACGTTTTATAGCACTAAAATCAATTCTATTTTTTTTTAAAAAAAGAAAACAAGAAAAAGAGAAGGAGAAGCGGCAAGAGGTAGAAAAATCAGATGTATTTATTTGTTTATTTTTAAAGTAAGAGGCCTTAGCAGGGGGCTTTGCTGATATTTTGCTCAGATACACTCATAAATCCTCTGAGTTATTAATAACTTCTAAGGAAAATAAGATAATATAAAATAGATTAATGTTGATGAATAATTTTTTTCACTAATGTCTTGTAGTTAAACAACAGAGAATATGTTCTGATTTAAATTTTAATCAAAGTTCTCTTATCTTCCCAATGAAATCCTACTTAAGAGTCCAAAGCCCCAATGAGTACAGGGAGCTGCTCATCTTTCAAAGATTCATCTTCAACCCTACAAATGGCATTTTAGTTTCCATGGCATAAACAGGAGTTTTTAATCTATGGCTCTTTGTGGAGCATAAAAGGCCATGCACAATTTTAAATGCACAACTAGGATCTATGGTTCCATGATTTGGTTAACATGTTCTTCTAAGTACCTAGAGCTAAGCAAGCACTGTGAGCCAATAGAACTTAGTGCAAAAGCCAACAAAGCATCCTGGGGCTGTCGCCTAGAGATACCCGCAGCCCATTTCCTTCTGTAAGCAGTGTGGTAGCTTGGCACTCCAGAGCAGACTCTGCAAAGAAGACAGCCTGTCATAAATAACTTTGCACTTAGCAGCAGACCCCACGCTGGCTTTCCAGCAGAGCAGCAGTAATTAAACAAGGGTTTTAGATGGAAGAAATATCCTGAGGCACATCTGGATTTTGTGGGCTTTAAGCCTATAAAACTGGAGGAGGGGGCACTTCTTTAAAAAACAAAAATTGCAAGTCTGTAATTGGGTTATAGCATCTTAGATGGCGCCCATCCAAATGAGAGGCTCTGAAACTCAAGCTTCAGCAGCTTTATTGTTAATCTACCTCTGAAGAGGCGCCTTTTACATTCTCCGGAGGCTCAGTAAGAGAAGGATACAGGATGGAGATGGAAGCTGAGAAGCATGTTGTTAAATGGCTACTATTCTACCACAAATTTAACTTGGCAAGGTGGACATTACTGTTCTCTTTAATGGAAATAACTTTAGTTTCACAATTACTAAGCTGGGTTTTTGCATATAATAACTTATCTCTTGCCTATAGTCAATGTTTATCAGAGAAGACACATCACTGATAATGTTAGAGACAACTGATATTTAGAGATGGCTCTGTTAACATAAAGCAGAATAATTTCAATGGTCTCCATGGAAAGAACCCTTAAAAACACAGTATTCTATCCAAGGAATGAGGAGCATTATCTATATAACCAACAGTGCCATGCACAGTACACAAAGAACGTCCACAGCCTAAGAACAGCAGCAAAATTTCCAAACGCTCCAACTCCAATAGGGCGAAGGGCCGAGAAAGACATTTCTCTAAATAACTATCTAAAGAGCCAATAAACATGTGAAAGATATGCAACATAACTAGCCATGGAGAAAAAACCCAAAACTGCAACAAACTCTAATTCATACTCATGATAGCTGTCATCAAAAAACTGGGAAAACCGTAAGTGGGAAGATGGGAAGAAATTGGAGCACATATGAACCCCTGATGGGAATATCATAATGTGGCTGCTGTGGAAAATGTCTGGCAGTCCCTTAAAAGTTAAACAGAAATTTACTAGAGGATCCAACAATCACAGGCCTGGTTTCATCCCAAAGAAGTGAAAGTTGGGGAGGAAACGCTTGCTTGTATATCAGTATTCACAGCAACATGAGTAACAATAATAAAATTGAAACAGCTAATGTCCACCAACAGTAAACAAAACATAGTACTTATTATAAAACATAGTATTATAATATCACCTATGTAATAGCAGAGAATCACTACCAATGAACCCATTACAAAATGTTTGAGGGAGATAATATGGACACAAAAGGATAAATAAATCACTGGCACCAAGGTAGTAAGCAAGTTGATAGAGACAGAAAGTACATGGGAGCTACCAGGAGCAATAAGCAAAGAGTTATTATTTGGCAAACACAGAGTTTCTGTTTGGGATGATGAAAAGCTTCAGGATATTTTGATAGTGCAGATGGTTACATAGCATGGTGAGAATTGGTGATAATTAACTGTATAGTTAATGATGCTTAATGATAACTAAGTGGATACTGAAAACATTTAAGTGATAAAATTTTAAAACTTTTCTATTGATTCTTTGTGGATTTCACATCATGCATCCTGATTCCACTCATCCCCCACTTCCTCTGTCCTCTGTCTTTGCAACCTCCCACCCAAAACAAAATTTAAAAGTAAAACCAAAATAACAAAAAAAACCCATAAAAATAATACAAAACAAACAAACAGAAAAAGTTCAGCATGGAAGCTCTAGTGTGGTTCAGTGAGACACACAGTATACTCTTTAGTCCATACATCTTTATTAAGTACTAAATTTATTATATATATACTATCACAAAGAGGGGAAAGGCTGTTAAGTCAGGTATGTGTAAAAATAAAGTTCCACCCTTGTGGAATGAAGATGCAAAGGGGAGTGATGAGGGAAGGTTTAAGTGAGGAGAGGGTGAGAGGGTAGATGAGATGGCAGAGGAGAGATAACCAACACTGAGGTTAAAGCCATTATATATGCATTTATTTATCAGTGTAGTACGTGTATATATATGCACATACATACATACATACAGACACACACACAAATACACACACAGAGTGTGAGAGAGAGAGAGACAAAGAAAGAGAGAGAGAGAGAAAGAGAGAGAGAGAGAGAGAGAGAGAGAGAGAGAGAGACTGGAAAGACAAGATGGAAGAAGTCAGGACTACTGGGTAGTAGTGCCTTCAGAACACGAGAAGGCCTTTGCACTCTGAATTTGTAGCAGCTGTGATTGCCTGGACAAAGTCAGTCAGCACTCCAGCATGGGCAGGCGAGGGATTCAGAAAGCCCCACCCATGGGAGAGGAACTACTGGCAACTGACAGGAACCAGGGGAGAAGGGAACCAGTTCTCTTCATCTGTGTGGCCCACAATAGTTGTTCACGTACCAATGAATGGCCTTATACTCATGTATGCATGGGTAACACAAATAGGACTCAGTGGGTTATAGAAAAAGCAAAGAGGAAGACATAAAGTTGGGTGGAGGATTCGAGGTTGTGAGGATTCAAGAGAAGTTGGATGAGGGGTGGATATGACCCAAAAACAGTATTCATGTATATTATTTCCAAAGATTAGAAGACATTTTATTAGGAAAAAATCAAATTATTAAAATGCTGAAACACTTAAATTACAAGATGTTACTAATGGGAAAACCAAAGCATTTTAGACTTTCTTGGAATTTACTTGTAGAAAGGGGGAAATACAGAAAGCTCTGTGTTAGAACTGCTGCCTCTAGGAAGCTCTCAGACCTTCAGACATGTACCAGAATTCTAAACTCTTATTCTTATGCTCTTGACCTACACCACAGCCATCCTGGGTCTTCCATTGCAGGTGTCAGATTCTGAGACTTCTCAGTTCTCATAATAAAAGGATCCAGCACTTTGCATTATATCTCTTTCCCTGAAGATGTCTGTCTGTCTGTCTACATACCTTTCAGCTACCATGTCTGCCTGCATGCAACTATGCTCTGCCATAATGATAATGGACTAACCATCTGAAACTGTTAGCTAACCTTAACTAAATGTTTTCCTTTAAAGGAGTTGCTATGACCATGATATCTCTTCATAGCAATAGAAATTTCTAAGATAGAAGTTGGTACCAGGGACTGAAATATTATATTGTTGATAGGCTGACCATGCTTTTGTTTGATGGACCTTGGGACTGTAGATTAGAAAAGCAGTTGAATGCTCTAAGTGCTACTTAATGGGCCATCCTAGTAGGAGCGTGGAAGATAGTGGCGCTGAGTGTGAGTTGAATTGTGGGGACCTGGATCAAGACACTTCAGAGAAGAATGTTAGCACATGGCCTAGAGACCAGTCTTGTGATATTTTGGTAAAGAATGTGGCTGCTTTTTGCCTTTATCCAAAGGTTAAGCTGAAGAGTTTTGGATTAATTCATTGGCAGAGGAAATCTCAAAACACTCTAATATAGACTGGTATGTGGTTATTAGTATTAACTGTAATGAAGATTTAGAATGAAGAAGAGCAAGCTGAGCAAAGAAAAATACAAAATGTATAATTTGAGGAGAAAAAGATCACCAGGAAGTGGAGTGGAGCTAAGTCCTGTGTTAAAGGAAATAAACAGATTAAGAAATGGAATAAAGGTAGTAGTGAGCTCAGGGCAAGATCCCACCCAGCTAAGTTTTCAGCCACATGTGCTTTTATCCCAGCACTATGAAGATAGCACCTGGCAGATCTCTGAGTTTGAGGCCAGCCTGGTCTACAGAACAAGTTTCAGAATAGCCAAGGATAGGCAGTGAAGGAGACTGTGGAAAACAGAAAGCTGATGAAGATGTAGTTGAACAATGGAGCCATGTTCCAACCCCAGCAAGTAGCAGAACTTAGCAGTTTGAGCCACGTGCTTCTGGCTTTAGAGTCAAGGATATAAGAAAGGTGTTATGGAACCTTCCTCCACAACTAAGAAAAGCCGCTGAGGCCAAGCATGTGACAGGGGTGTCCTTGCAGGAAGGCCTAGAAAGACCATTGTGTGAAGCTGCGAAGGTGAAGCCTGGATTACCGTCATCTCAGGATGCTGGAGATGGCAGGACCATGGGAAACCTGATGAGAAGAGCTGGCTCAGGGAGTGGAACCAGCTCAAGAGAAAGAAGTGTGTTGCAGTCAACAAAGCTGAAAGGAGTTGGAGATCTGAAGAGCATTTTGTCCTCAGATACAGAGATGCAGAGTTTGAAATTTGCCCAGCCGGTTTTGATCTTGCTTTCATACAGTATTTCTTCATTATGATCCTTTCTCATGTTTTGGGAAGGTAATGTATATCCTGTGCCATTATAAATTGGAAATATATGATCTGTTTTGTTTTGTTTGTGGCCTTGTTGAAGGAAGTCACTCTGAAGATGGGCTTTGAGGTCTCATATATGCTCAAGCCACACCCAGGTCTCAGACCACTTCTGGTTGCCTTTCCATCAAGATGTGCCCAGGACTATGGCTGCCTGTATACCATTATGTCCCACCATGATGATAATGGACTAAACCTCTGAAACTGTATGCCAGTTTCAATTAAATATTCAATTAAATATTTTTCTGTATGAGAGTTGCTGTGGTCATGATGTCTCTTCACAGCAATAGAAACCCTAACTAAGACACCTATCTACCTAGCTTTTGCCCATCATCTATGGATATATACTGCCTGTTGGTTCTTTTTCTATGGATAAGATAAATACGTTTGTACCTTGTGAAATCCTCTACTGTACAAGGCTATGAAAACACTCGCAAGGGCTTAGTTCTGCACCTTGCTTACAAAGGTGGGGGCTCAAACTTAGTTAAATTAGGAATCAAAAGCCAAATTCTAGTTCAAGTCTTTGTAGGACTAGTTATGGTACAGTTAAAAGTAGACAGATAGCTAAATTCACCTGACTAGTACTTATTTCTCTTGCTTTCTACTAAAGTGCAAAGGAACACACACACACACAGACACACACACACACACACACACACACACACACACACACACACTTTAAGAAGGAGAGAAAACATGCCAGAAAAATTTGTGGTTGTGGTTTGTAGGCAAAGCCGCCTATTAATGATATCCTCCCAATGACAGATCCCTGTGATTATTTTTTATTTAAATTATACTTATTCATTTATTTTGAGAGAAGGTAGGTCCATGCTCTCATGCCCATGTGAAGATCAGAGGACAGTCTGGAGACTGAATTCAGTCTCCAGGCTTACCATCAAGTACCTTTACCTTTTAATCTATCTTTCCAGTACAATTACTTACATTTTAATGGAAGGGGGGAGACAGAAAAGGGGTGACAAACACTGACTGCTTCTCCAAATCAGTCCATTTTATTTAAGATTTCCATCATATGCCAATTCCAAGACCACTGAAGGAGTCAGATCTGCCACAGATACCTGACCTTGAAACTCTACCAACCACAAATCACAGAAAGCAGTATGTTTGTGAACTAGACTTTTTTTTTGAGACAGAGTTTCTCTGTGTAGTTCTGTCTGTCCTGGAACTCACTCTGTAGACCAGACTAGCCTTGAACTCACAGAGGTCTGCCTTCCTCTGCCTCCCTAGTGCACTACCACCCCCTCAGGACTGCATAAATTCTAGCACATTTTCTTCCATTCTTTTCACTCTATGCTGTGTCAAACCATCACCCCTTTCTCTCGCATCCAATTCTTCTTGAAATGCATTGATAATGAGACTCACCAGCAGTTTATGGCACACAGTCCATGAAGTTTGAAACGGGAACTGAGAGGAGGTCATACTCTAACTTGGGGGCAGGAAGCCTGAGTGATCGTGTCTGTAGCACAGGCCTACACCTAGCGTCTTCAGGCATAGATAGCTGATATTATGGATGTGGGAATGATGGTATGGAAAGAGCTGTGCAGGTGACACTAGATCACGGCATAGAAGTCAATACTAGCTTATGTACTAGTGGACTTTACAGGGTTGAAGAAATGGGAGTCTATTCTCAGGGTCTCAGGTTCTGCTGAGAACCTGACCATCATGGCTTTGCTAACTGCAGACTCAGGTCCTGCTGGGATGTTAAAGGAAAGCCTAGTGTCATTCCTGTTTGAGTGTGATTTATATGGACTGAAAAATGGTGAAAGCCTAGAATTATGGTCTTGCCTTGCAAAAGTTATGTATAATTTTCAATTCACAGGCTGTAATTTTGAATCCAAGGAGAATAACCAAGTTATATGAGACATACCCACACCGACCTTGCAAAAACTGTTATTAGAGTAATTCTATTTGAACCATGTAGTTCAACGTTGCTGGATAATACTGTGCTGTGTGCGATGGAGTTGTTGGTTATGTCTGTGATTGTCAAGGAAAGGCAAAACATTCTGTTTTCTTCCCCTTGGAAGGACGGAAAGGGAAATTATCATCCAGGCTCACAACTGAAATAATAATTTTCTATGAATGTTTTGCCAAATGAAAGTGACAAAGTTTTTAGACATCAGAGTTTTAAAGCAAACGGAAGCAGCCGAGTAAACACTTAAGGTTGACTGAGCCTATTTCTGCACATCACCATTTACTCCATGTTGGAGTTTGAAATGCTCTTTTATACAGACACCTTGGTACCAGGAAGCAATTCCTCATGCTCAGCTGTCAGAATACCAGAAATGTACAACATATTTTTATTTTGATTCTTTCTAGATGGCCTTACAATATTTTGCAATTAAGTTACAAACTAAGCACCCATTAGTAATGAGTTAAAGTTATATATAGTTTGATTGTCCATCGCAAAGCAATCATTAGGATATCAGGCTCAAAATCAATGTCAAAGTCTTGAGTTAGTAACAAAACATCTTAACAAAACAAATTAACAAAACAAAAAAATTAACACTAATGATAATTCTGTGCGTTCAAGAAAATTTCTTTTTGTGGGTTGTCAAATATGCCAGTCCCCCAGAATTATTTTCTGATGGAGCCTCAGTCTGGATAAATGCCAATTTACCTCAAAACTTACTTGTTCCTTTAACTTTGTACTATAACCATCCTACTAGAAACCACAATTTTTAATTTTTAAAAAATTTCCACTGCTTTGTCACAGGGATCTGCCTGCCTCTACCTGATGCTGGAATCAAAGGGGAGCTAGCACCCCTCACCTGTGCCTTCTCAGGGTGACTGACTGCACTTCCGCTCCATTCACTATTAGACAACAGGGCAAGAAAGGAGGGCAGTGGTGAACAACAAAGGATGGTGGCCAGATGAAATGAGGAAAACTGAGGATGATGGTGCCATATTGTTTTTAATTTCTTGTAGAGATAGAAGGCATTAAATGCAACGCTTAATGGCAGCTGGCTCTGCTTCAAAGATTACTCGGAAACCAATTAAAGATAATCCGAACATTTGGGGGACACTGATATGGCCCAGTTAAGGTTGCTTAGAATAAATTAGTATCCATTATAGAGCACTTCTGATTGGCTGACAGTTACTTTTTGTATTACTTTCTTATTATTACTTTCATTTCATTACTTTATTTTTTACTGGTACTCTGTATTACTTTCAGTTATTAAGTAACTATATCTGTAAATACAGAAAATGAACACCATACCCACATACAGAGCTGTTTTCAAGAATATAATACTGACCACAGAACAGTCTGGTGCATGCGCCGTATGAAGGCTTGCCACTGTCCATTGTCCATTAATCACAGGGCAAGTGGCCCCTGCCTTCAATCACAGCAATCACAGAAATGGGGAGGCGGAGGCTGGTGGATCTTTATGAGTTCCTGGGCAGAATAAAGAGTAATAAAGAGTACTGGAGTCCTTTGTGGCCTAGACCAGACCAGCAGTTGACCAAACTGCTTAAAAAAGAAGGCAAGTTGGTGAGGAAATCAAAGGATTAATGCAAATATCCTTGAAATCTCCAATTTCAATGGCCTCTCAGAGGACGGAGAAAGGTCCAGAGACAAGAGAGTCTCCCGGAAGACCAAGGGCAAATGGGAACAAGCAGCAGGAAAGATGGAGAGGATGTGATGAGGGAGATGTGGAAGGAAAAATGGTGATGAGGAAGGAGGATGATCATGAAAGCAGGCACCTGCCACAATGTGAGGGTGGAGGGTGGTAGCAAATGGAGGGGTCTGAAAACTGGACACGTGGAGGCAGAGCCACAGTGTCCCAGGATGTTAGCAGAAAAGATATTTTCAGCTTTCTGTTAAGTGGAACCATGGTCTTGTGCAGCTGTCTGACAGAAGGCGCCACCGATCCTATTTCCTTTCTAATAAGCATTGCTGCCTTCTGGTTCACACTTCTCCATCGGTGCAGTGTGCTTTTCTTCAGAAACAACGTGTGACAGAAGTGCCATTCTCCTGATTGGTTCTCTGAGCATTATAATGTGTAAACTAGTAAGCAAGATATTTAGAGCACAGGCATTGTGCCCCAATAGGACCCAACTGCTCATTCCCAGATAATTAATCCCCAGTTTGTACCTTCTTTAGTAATAACAACCCTTTTGCCTTTATTCCTAGATTTGTCTTTAATATTTTATTATTCAGCCAATTTCAAGTCTATCCACAGAAGCCATCATTTCAAGGCCGATTTCTATAAAGAGCAATGTAAACACTGAATCATGAATAGAAAAAATTTGAAATAATAATGGCAATAAAATGTACATGGAAAAAGTTACAATGGAACCGGCAACTGAGGGCCTGGCAGAGCTGTGCATTAACAGACTCCTGTGGAGAAGCTTCCAGAAGTGTTCACTACCGTCTCAGAATACAAATTTTCCAAGATAAAACAGGCTGAAAAACCTGATATTTCTTCTCAGTTTTATATGTATTCACTGGCAGTAGTGTAAATTCTAATTCTGGATAAACATATTTTAAATATAAGAAACTGTCATTTCCTTAGCTAGAAATTAAATGGAAGAGTGCTATCATCCATTAAAAACTACTTCCAGATAAAGCAATAAAAAGGAATAACAGTTTTATAGTGTTTTCAAGGATTAGAATGATGATTCACTGATAATTTAAAAAGGTAAGTGAAGAAGGATAAATAAAGAAGAGTAAATCCTCCTAAAAAGTGGTGGGTGCCACCAGGAAATTTAAATTTAAAATTTTTATTAAATTAGACATGAGCAAGAAGGAAATACATTGAAAGCCAATAGGTACATTATGAAAAGTGTGGAATGTTTCATTGGTTCTCTGGTCAAGCATGATATAACACGGCAAGGGTACACATGTGGCATGCACATGCAGAGTCTTCTTCAACCATGAAACCATTTGACAGCCACAGATGCTACTGTCATTGTGTACCACATAGACTGTATCATCCATTAACCTTCTGCCAAAGCCTCTGAAAGGTGGACAGCAAGGTATAAATCAGTTACAGGACTGCTGAGATGCTTCGGGAAGTCCAGGTGCTTATGCACACACTTGACAATCTGTTTGATGCCCGGATCTCATAAGATGACAGCAGAGAACCAATTCCCAAGAGTTATTCTCTGGCCTCCACACAAACACCATGGCCTAGATACTCGCATGAGTACAATATGCTGTTCCACTTTAAAAAAAAAATGAGATACAGTTCCACAATCTACCCTCTTCTGAAATCACCATGAGTGAACTTAGAAGGCAAGAGTGAGCTTAGCTGTATTAATCCACACTTACTAAGAATTATACTGCTTTGAGGTAGCAGCAAGGGTAAGAATCGCTCTAGTGTGTGAAGTTCATTGGGCAAGTCGCAGGATTGCCACCATTAGATTATTTTTATGGCAGGGTCAACTGGCATATTAGAACGCTTCAACATAGACTAGAGATAAAAAAAGAACCAAGGAACACCAGTCTCAGGACAGTGGTAAGAGTCTTAACTGTGAGATGATGGGAAATATGATCCAGGTGTCATGGATGGATTGTGTCTTCTAGCCCTCAAGTTCACATGCAGCAAGACAAACTCCCAGTGTGGTGGTACCCTAGAGCTGGGTCTCCAGGAGGTTACTATGATGGGGTCAGTGGAGTTCCCACTCTGGAGCTATTGCCTTAGAAGGGGAGACACAGGAGGAATCTTTTTTTCTCTTCTGTGAGTGCACAGAGGGCCACAGCAAGAGGATGATCCTCCAGATCCAAACCAGCTGGCACCTTCATAGTGGACTTGTGTACCTGAGAGAAATAAATTCCTCTTCTCAAGATCTACAGCCTGTAATATCCTCATGGCAGCCAGAGCTGCCCAATCCTCCAGGCATAATCACAGGGAAAGGAAGGGAAGGGAATATCTGAGAGACTTTTAGAAAGTACGTTAAAGAAAGGATCTCATGGTATTATGCCAATTACATACTGAATAAAAAACAGAACAAATTTCAAGCTCTTGGTATAGTCTAGAGCTTATTAAACAGGTATAGATGTTGGCATTTTATCAATCAAACAATCCCATGAAACAGAACAGTAGCATGGCAGCTATATCAATTAGAAGGATATGGAGGAAAACTGGGCGTTGCAGTAATAGAACAGAGGGAGAACAGGAGATACAAGAATAATTTTCCACCCCAGATCCCTTTGAGGTCTTTTGGGGAAACAGAATCTAATGGTTTCTTTTATGGAATTTTCTAAAATTAAGGTTTACAGGTTGGGATTATCAGTGAAAGTTTCTATAACAAAACGCTAAGGGGGCAGTATAGGTGCTGGCAGCATGGTGGCTCTGCAGACCTTGTACATCACTGCGGTGACTCTGCAGACCTTGTACATCACTGCGGTGACTCTGCAGACCTTGTACATCACTGCGGTGACTCTGCAGACCTTGTACATCACTGCGGTGACTCTGCAGACCTTGTACATCACTGCGGTGACTCTGCAGACCTTGTACATCACTGCGGTGACTCTGCAGACCTTGTACAT
>PVIU01018619.1:0-38667 GCA_004026605.1 Ondatra zibethicus
AATTTCCACCCCAACCACCAGCCCTATACCAATTATAATTAACTCCTGATTGATGTCCTTAACACAGAGGACAAACTTTGTTGGGAGAGGGGATTCTAGAATTACTTCCAGCGACATGGGGGCGATGTTCTTTCTATGGGACCCTGTGAAAGTAAAATGATGGTTAAATTTCAAGATTACTGTCTGGTATAATTGCAAATATTCTCTGAGTATTCAGTAAGGTTTTTCTGAGGTTTCTATTTGGAGTTCTGGCCAGAACATTGTAAAAAGGTGCACCACTTTAGCTAACCAAGTTGGAACCATCTTGAGTAGCTGTTACCCCAAACCAGTGTTATAGTAGCACTATCAGCATCATGACATCATATCAATCAGAGTCCCAAAATAATAACACAGAAACTATATTATTTAAAGCACTGCTTGGACCATTAGCTCTAGCTTCTTATTGGCTAACTCTTTTATTATTGATTTTTATTGAGCTCTACATTTTTCTTTGCTCCCCTCCCTGCCTTTCCCCTCCCCTCATCAACCCTCCCCAAAGGTTCCCATGCTCCCAATTTACTCAGGAGATCTTGTCTTTTTCTACTTTCTACTTCCCATGTAGATTAGATCTATGTAAGTCTCTCTTAGTGTCCTCATTGTTGTCTAAGTTCTCTGGGATTGTGGATTGTAGGCTGGTTTTCTTTGTTTTATGTTTAAAACCACCTATGAGTGAGTACATGTGATAATTGTCTTTCTGGGTCTGGGTTACCTCACTCAAAAGAATGCTTTCTAGCTCTATCCATTTTCCTGCAAAATTTAAGATGTTGTTATTTTTTTCTGCTGTGTAGTACTCCATTGTGTAAATGTACCACATTTTCCTTATCCATTCTTTGATCGAGGGCCATTTAGGTTGTTTCCAGGTTCTGGCTATGACAAACAAAGCTGCTATGAACATAGTTGAGCACATGTCCTTGTGGCACGATTGAGCATCTTTTGGGTATATACCCAAAAGTGGTATTACTGGGTCTTGAGGAAGGTTGTTTCCTAGTTTTTTGAGAAATCACCACACTGATTTCCAACGGGGCTGTACCAGCTTGCATTCCCACCAGCAATGCAGAAGTGTTCCCTTTTCCCCACAACCTCTCCAGCATAAGTTGTCATCAGTGTTTTTGATCTTGGCCATTCTTACAGGTGTAAGATAGAATCTCAGAGTTGTTTTGATTTGCATTTCTCTGATGACTAAGGATGTTGAACATTTCCTTAAGTGTCTTTCATCCATTTTAGATTCCTCTGTTGAGAGTTCTCTGTTTAGGTCTGTACTCCATTTTTTATTGGATTTTTAAATTGCATTATGTGTTCTTTTGCTGACCAACTTCTTGAATTCTTTGTATATTTTGGAGATCAGACCTCTGCCTGATGTGGGGTTAGTGAAGATCTTTTCCCTTTCTGTAGGCTGTCATTTTGCTTTGTTGACAGTGTCCTTTGCTTTACAGAAGCTTTTCAGTTTTAGGAGGTCCCATTTATTAATTGTTTCTCTCAGTGTCTGTGCTGCTGGGGTTATATTTAGGAAGTGGTCTCCTGTGCCAATATGTTCAAGTGTACTCCCACTTTCTCTTCCCTAAGGTTCAGTGTGGATGGCTTTATGTTGAGGTCTTTGTTCCATTTGAACTTGAGCTTTGTGCATTGTGATAGATATGGATCTATTTTCATTCCTCTACATGTTGATATCTAGTTATTCCAGCACCACTTGTTAAATATGCTGTCTTTTCTCAATTTGATATTTTTTGCTTCTTTGTCAAAAATCAGGTGTTTGAAGATGTGTGGATTGATATCCGGGTTTTCTATTCAGTTCCATTGGTTCTCCTCTTTATTCTTATGCTAATACCAGGTTGTTTTCAGTACTATAGCTCTGTAGTAGAGTTTGAAGTCAGGGATTGTGATACCTTCTGAAGTTCTTTTATTGTACAGGATTGTTTTGGCTATCCTGGGTTTTTTTGCTTTTTCATATGAAGTTGAGTACTGTTCTTTTGAGATCTGTGAAGAATTTTGCTGGGATTTTGATGGGCATTGTGTTGAATCTGTACATTGCTTTTGGTAAGATTGCCATTTTTACTATGTTAATTCTGCTTATCCAAATAACATGGGAGATCTTTCCACTTTCTGGTGTCTTTTTCAATTTCTTTCTTCAAAGATTTAAAGTTCTTGACATACAAGTCTTCTACATGTTTGGTTAGAATTACCCCAAGATATTTTATGCTATTTGTGCCCATTGTGAAGGGTGTTGTTTCTCTTATTTCTTCCCCAGCCCTTTTATCATCTGTGTACAGGAGTGCTGCTGATTTTTTGAGTTAATCTTGTATTCTGCTACATTTCTGAAAGAATTTATGAGTCATAGAAGTTCCTTGGTAGAATTTTTGGGATCACTTATGTAAACTATCATATCATTGGCAAACAGTGAGAATTTGACTTCTTCTTTTCTGATTTGTATCCCCTAGCTAGAACCTCAATAACTATATTGAATAGATATGGAGAGAGTGGACAACCTTGTCTTGTTACTGATTTCAGTGGGATTGCTGGGAGTTTCTCTCTATTTAGTTTGATGTTGGCTGTTGGCTTGCTGTATATTTCTTGCTGTATATTTATTATGTTTAAGTATGTTCCTTGTATCCCTGCTCTCTCCAAGACCTTTATAATGAAGGGATGTTGTATTTTGCCGAAAGCAATTTTGGCATCTAATGAGATGATCATGTGGTTTTTATTTTTCAGTTTGTTTATATGGTGGATTACGTTGACAGATTTTCATATGTTGAACCATCCCTTCATCTCTGGGATGAAGCCGACTTGATCATGGTGGATGATGGTTCTGATGTGTTCTTGGATTTGATTTGCCAGTATTTTATTTAGTATTTTTGCATCAATGTTCATGAGTGAGAATGGTGTTTAATTCCCTGTCTTAGTAATGTCTTTCTGTGGTTTGGGTATTAGGGTAATTGTAGACTCATAAAAAGAGTTTGGCAATGTTCCTTATGTTTCTATTGTGTGAAATAATTTGAGGAGAATTGGTATTAGCTCTTTTTGAAAGTCTTGTAGAATTCTGAGTTGAAACCCTCTGGTTCTGGGCTTTTTTTTGGTTGTGAGACTTTTGATGACTATTTCTATTTCTTCAGCAGTTATAGGTCTGTTTAATTTGCTTATCTGGTCTTGATTTAATTTTGGTAAGTTATATTTATCCAGAAAGTTGTCTATTTCCTTTAAGTTTTCTAATTTTGTGGAGTACAGGTTTTTGAAATATGACCTGATGATTCTCTGTATTTCCTCCGTGTTCGTTGTTATGTCCCCCTTTTCATTTCTGATTTTGTTAATTTGGATATTCTCTCTCTGCCTTTTGGTTTGTTTGGATAAAGGTTTGTCTATTTTGTTTGTTTTCTCGAAGAACCAACTCTTTGACTTATTGATCCTTTGTTTTGTTTTCTTTGTTTCTATTTTGTTGATTTCAGCTCTCAATTTGATTATTTCCTGGAGTCTAGTCATCCTGGGTGAGTTTGCTTCTTTTTGTTCTAAAGTTTTCAAATGTTCTGTTAATTCACTAGTGTGGGATTTTTCCAGCTTCTTTATGTTGGCATTTAGTGCTATGAACTTTCCTCTTAACACCGCTTTCATTGTGTCCCATAAATTTGGGTATGTTGTGTGGTCATTTTCATTGAATGTTAGGAAGTCTTTAATTTCTCCCTTTATTTCTTCCTTGGCCCTTTGATGATTCAGTGAGCATTGTTTAATTTCCATGTGTTTGTGGGCTTTCTGGAATTAGTATTGCTGTTAACTTCTAGTTTTAAACCATGGTGATCTGATAAAGTACATTGGGTTATTCTATTTTTTTGTATTTGTTGAGGTTTGTTTTGTTACTGATTATGTGGTCAATTTTTGAGAAGGTTCCACAAGGTGGTAAGAAGAAGGTATATTCTTTTCTGTTTGGATGGAACGTTTTATAGGTGGTTGTTAAGTCCATTTGAGTCATAACAACTGTTAGTTTCTTTATTTCTCTGTTCCTTTTTGTCTGACCGACCTGTCCAGTGGTGAGAGGGGAGTGTTGAAGTGTCCCACTATTAGTGTGTGGGGTCTAATGTATGATTTAAACTTTAGAAGTGTTTCTTTTACATATGAAAGTGCCCTTGTATTTGGGGCATAGAAGTTCAGTATTGAAATTTCCTCTTGATGGATTTTTCCTTTGACTAATATGAAATGACCTCCTTTGTCTCTTTTGACTGATTTTAGTTTGAAGTCTATTTTGTTAGATATTAGGATAGCTACAACCACTTGTTTCTTAGGTCCATTAGATTGGAATATTTTTCCCAACCTTTTACTCAGAGATGATGTCTGTCTTTGAGTTTGAGATGTGTTTCTTGTGTGCAGAAGAAGGATGGATTCTTCCTTCATCAGGCTAAGAGGCCTGATGGCAGTGCCAGAAGCAGCAGGCTGGTGCCGTTGGGCTGGAGCCTCCCCTGAGCCATGCCACAGGACATGTGGCTGGGGCCGGGTGGCGTGGGGTGGTAGCTACTAGAGGCCATGGCCCACAGCTGCCCGCTGGGATTAGGTGGGGCTTGGGTTATGTGCTCTGTGGCTTGGTGGGAGTGCTGGGGGCCAGAGGAGGTGGCGGGATGACAAGTCATTCACCAAGGAGCTGGACCAGTGGGTGGAGCAGCTGAACGAGTGTAAGCACCTGAACGAGAACCAAGTGCAGATCACTCTTAGAAGGTTAAACTTCCCCTCCCCCCACCAAAAAAAACCCAGAAAAAAAAAACCCTTATATATTCAACATCTCAGAGGACACCAAAACCTTTCTGGCCTCATTTCCCAAGGGAATGCTGCTGTGGATGTTGGAGTTTCAGGGGCCTGGCTCATATAAGTCTCAACTCTGCCCATATAAAATGCTACCCAAATGCATGACTTAACTCATGTCAACTGGAGAGTACTCAAATACCTATACCCCACGACCCCTGCAACAGAATTAAAAAGAATTGTTCATACATGTAAGACTTGCCAACAGTTTCTCCACACCCCCACTTTATAAGGGCACCCAAAAGGGTTAGGACCCAATATTATTATTTGGCAAACAGATGTAACACATTACCCTCCATTTGGCAAATTAAATTAAAATACTCTAAGGCATGCTAGGCTACCACCCACTCAGGGGAAAAGGCAGCAAAAGTCACTTCTTACAATATGTTTTGCTACACTGAGACTACCACAACAGGTCAAGACCAACAGCGGCCTCTGTTTTATAAGTAAAACATTTAAAGAATTCTTCCAGAGATGGAATATATCCCATACCGCTGGGATCCCATACAACCCTCAGGGTCAAGCGATTGTTGAAAGACATCACCAATATCTCAAAGATGTCTTTATAAAACAAAAAGGGGGAAAAGTCTTCCCCATCTACAACTGAAAAAGGCTTTATTAACCATCAATATTTTAAATTTTCAAAAATCAGATGAACAAAATAGATTCCAGAAACATTGGGGATCCCTACCAACAAGGCCCTGACTCAAAGTTAGGTGGAAGGATCCTCTCACTAACCAATGGAGGGGCCCAGATCCCTTGTTGACACTGTAATGATTTGTTTTGTCTCTTTAAGAGACAAGCCATGCCCACCCTCATCCACTGAGGCAGGCAGATCTTCCTTCCTGCTTGCAGTCTGACTCTTTTCTTTTTCTGTCTCCCTCTCGGAGAGACAGCTTCCATCTCTCTCTCTGTCTCTGTCTCTGTCTCTGTCTCTCTCTCTCTCTGCTCTTCTCCCCTTCTCCTTTCCCCCTCCGTAACCCACTAAATAAATGCCTAACCTTACTCTGCAGGGTGTGCCTATCCATGTCTCTGTCGCTTGCCCACTGCCGTGTGTCGCCCTGCCTGAGACCATCCAACTTCAGAGACCTGCAGCATGGTTTCATGTGCCGTCCCTGCCTGGGACTGGCTACTCTCGGGACCCTCTGCCCCCTGCCTGCCACCACATGGCCCACTGCCTGCTGCTGCTTGGGGACCTGCAGCATTTTGTATTAATCCATTTAATTGCTGATATGACTTGGAAGGCTCTCCCACCCTGAGCCCCTCTCCTGGGGTCAGGATCCTGAACTGGGTATTTTTCCATAACAACCACATGTTCCATATGCCTGAGCAAGATTTCTATAGCGTGATTTCTACTCACACCACTGGCTTCAGTTGGTGAGTTTCCCCCATTCTGGTCAGCTTAACTGTTTCTCCGATCCTATAGAATTGACCGGTGAGCTCCTGGCAATCTTCTGGTGTTCCTAGAAACAGGGGGACTGCCCCCAATCACAGTCTTCAAGGCTAAGGTTGTGCCCTTTGCTGACATTCATCTCTGAATTGCTTCCCTTAGCTGAAATTGTGTTTGGAATGGCCCAGGGCCAATCCACCTGCAACTGGGGGCCCAGGGTCCCTCAGATTCTTCTTTCTCTATTTTTCCTTTTCTTTTTCCCCCTTGCCATGAAAGGCTGCTCAGAGCGGCCTCTGGCCTCTCTGGGTTCTGAGTCGCCCAGACCTGATCCAGCCAGGCCTTACCTTCCCACTCGTGGCCAGGGGATGCCCACTTATACGTCTTGTGATGGTCGTGCTGATTCACACCCTGCCCACAGCTGAGAGACATCTCACTGTGCGCCTTCTGGTGTCACCGTTTTCGCGGGTTTTCATGGTTTCAGCTATGGTTAGCAAGCCATCCATGTCTATACCCCCTGGGATGGATGCCTTTTAGAGGCCCTAAAACCACAGGCCTTAATGTTGTACTTCTTTAGCTCATACCCTCACTCCTCCAGTGTCCTGCCAGCTCCACTTTTATGGGAGCTTTCTGACTACTGTCAGTGCACAGGCACATGGCTACTGCTGCCAACAAGATTGGTCAGATCCACAAGGCAGCTTTTTCAATTCCAGCCTTTTGCTCCGCGCCGTGGCTTGTGGCACGGTGGCTCAGCAACAGGGCAGATCACGCCTCTAGGCCTCTCTTATTATTGAGCTTAAAATCCCTGCAGCTCAAAAATCGTGGCTTTTCCATACAACATGTGACTGCTGCCATTTTGACTGAGGTCAGGTGATTTCACTGATATCTTAACTGAGTGGCTTTTTTATATAACATGTGGCCACTGCCATTTTGACTGAGGTCAGGCTACCTTACTACCATCTTAACTGAGGTCAGGTGACTTCACCACCATCTTAGCTGAATGGCTTTTCCATACAACATGTGACCGCTGCCATTTTGACTGCAGTCAGGTGACCTTACCACCATCTTAACTGAGGTTCATGAGACCTTATCACCATCTTAACTGAGGTCAGATGACTTCACTGCCATGCTATCTTAACTGAGTGACTTTTCCATACAACATGTGACTGCTGCCATTTTGATTGAGGTCAGGTGACTTCGCCGCCATCTTGGCTGAGAGCCAGGTCAGGTGACCAAGTCCTGCCATCTTTACTGACGTATACCCTGCCTGGTCCCCAGGTTTACTTATGTTTTTGTCTCTAAATTCCTCTTGTTGACTCTGTTGCATGTGTGTTTTGTGTTAAATGTTATAATTGTCTGTTCATTGCATTGCATTTCAGACTACAATAAGTCTCATGTTTTAAATTGGTATTACTCTTAAGTGTCTTACAAAAATACCTTATATTTAATCCAACCCTCATTTAAAATATATTAAGATGTTCCCTACTATTGTCAGTTTTGCTGTTAACCTTCTATTGCAAGCAGTCTTTCTTCTTTCTGTCTTTTTATGAGTGTAAATCTTACCTGTTAAGTTAAGAACCAGTACAGTCAAGCTCAGACCCAGCTCTCCAGGCAGATTCTATACTGTAGTTACAACTGATAAACAACCCTCAACTGCTCAGAGATCTGGGGAATATGGCATTTAAATATTTAATTATTAAAAAACTTTTCATAAAAAGGAGACAGTTTGGCTCCTAGCAGCATTCTGCTTCCTCCAAAGAAGACAAAAGACAAATGGGCACAGAACAATGTCCATCCACAATTTGATTCAACTTCCAAGTGCTGACCACTGGGCAAAACTGCCTTTCATCTAAACTAAAGATCTCCTGATGTGAACAGAATCGTTGGAATCGACAGCCTAGCTACTCAGGTCAAGGTAGGCTTGTCTTCCTACAGATTTCTTAGCCCACAGGATCTTCTGGAGCCTGGTAGGCCCTGTGCTAAACAGCAAAAGGCAAATACAACCTTCAGTGACCATGGAGGACCCTACAGAGTAGCTCTAGGTGCCAACCAAGTAAGTTCTTTGTCATTTTTTAATCAGTAACTCAAGAAAAATTTTATCCTTACCAAAGATCTCTGATGCAGTTTGACAGCTGAGAGGTTTTGTCAGTTTAAAAGGACATCCTCATCAAACAAATTTCGGTAAATTACAAATACAAGTTATTAAGGTGTGTACCTGTAAGTTATAAAGGTGTGAGGACAAATATAAGTTATCAAATTTCTCTCTCATGGTGCCTTCCATAGTCTTAAAAATACTTTTCATTTTGCAAAAATATCTGTCACAGTCATTCTGACATAAACATGCTATTGTTTATACAATTTATATCTCTAAAAATTCTGTTTTCACAAGCCCAAAGAATTCTCGTGAGTTCCAGGGAGCCAAATTGAAGGATCAGATACACCCCTCTCAATTCCCTGGTCCTAAAATTTTTTTTTCCTTAACTTTGTCTTCTGTTCTTCCAATACCTTAAACAGGTGTAAGAGACACCAGACATTTCCATACCACAAACACTGGACAGGAGCAAAGAGACCAGCTACCCCAGGATGTGACCAGCACCCAGCTTTCTCAGGTTCCCCCCAAAGACAACACCCACAAATAAGCAGGAAGCAGTCTTGAGAACCTGCTGCCCCAATTCCTTTAACCTGTGGTGCCTAACCTCTTGTCTTTTTATTATAAAATAGAGATGGGAATGTAATGGTTTGTTCTGTCTTTTTAAGAGACAAGCCAAGCCCACTCCCCCTCATCTTCCTTCCTGCTTTCAGCCTGACTCTCTTCCTTTTCCATCTCCCTCTGGAAGAGGCAGCTTCTGCCTCTCCCCACTTTTCCCCTTCCCCCCTCTCTCTATCTCTCTCTGTGCCCCTCTCCCCCTCTCTTTGCTCTTCTCCTTTTCCCCCTTCCTTTCCAAAACCCACTTAATAAATATCCAACCTCACTCTGCATGGTGTGCCTATCCATGTCTCTGTTTCTCGCCCACCACATGGCTCCCTGCCCAGGACCAGCCACCTTCGGAGACCTGAGGCACGGTCTCATGGCGTGCCCATCCGTGTGTCTCTCCTTGTGGCTCACTGCTGCCACTCATGGCCCTACAGCATTTCTGCCACTGCAGCTGCTGGGGATCTAGAGATCCTGCAGCATTTTTTATAATCCATTTCAGACACAAGGCTGAGAATATAGATGTGTCTTTCCAAACAGATGGGAAATGCCTATATGGCTACCTGCATGTAACTTAAATTTTCTTCCCTCCCCTCAGGACAATGGGGAAGACCAAGATGACCAATAAAGAAAGAGATTATGGTGAACAAACCTTAAATTCAAACACAAGAAAAGAAAAATAACCACGACCCACGGGAAATTAATCCTTGAGGAGAGTGTTGCCTGTTTATCCATTTCAGATAGCCCTCCTGGCGACTATCATGTTAATTCTTCTCACAGGGACCAAGGTCCAGGCAGCAAGTCCCCACCAACCACAGAAGGTGACATGGATCCTGTCGAATGCTAGCACTGGAGGGAGCCTAAACTAGACTTCTCAGATGAAGATACCCTGGATGTGATGGCCTGATCTGATGTTTGACCTTTGAGATTTGGCACATGGGAGCTGGGTCATGGGAGACTGGATTTAGGGGATAAAAGGGAGACCTGAATGCAGAGGCTCTCTGGGATACACCCTACCTCAGGTATTTTACCTTAATGAGCCTAGATATTCTCATGTCCTTAAGAGACTTGCTCTCCTGTAGACACACTTTTATGTGTGCCCAGGAAGCAAACAGACTGCCTCAGCTATTAGAAACGGTGTGTGTGTGGGGCTCATGATTACTAATGTTCTTCCTGGGGATGTGAGCAGACTGGGCTGGACATCATTAGAAAAGACAGACTGCAATTAATGAAAGTCTTTGGATTCCTTAGCAAGGGTAACCTTATAAAATAGGAGAGGCTTGGACTTGCTGTTTATGGAACAGGGAGGAAATTGCAGGGCACTTGGGGAAGTATGTTGCTTCTATGCAGACCATTCCGGGATAGTTACAAGAACCCTAGATAAGTTAAGAAAAGATATTGATGCATTTAAGTCAAGGACCCCCTATGAGACCTGGTTTAATTGGTCCTCATGGCTTACCACACTCATCTCCTCCCTAATTGGGCTGATGGCTATTTGTTTATTGATCTGTCTTTTTGGCCCATGCATTTGAAACAAGCATTCCAAAAACAGATCCAACAGGTACATGGCCCCTTGAGTACATTACGATAGGCTCGATACATCTCACCCCACGGATGAACTCTCAATTTGAGGGTACCCAGGCTGAAACTCTGGATAGAGGTGGCCCTGACCCATACTCTCTCCCTGGTGGCTATTCTGGCCTGGTAACTGGGATAGATGGTGGGTTATAAAACAAAAGGGTGAGATGTTGGGCCAAAATTATCTCAGGGCCTGCACCTCAAGGCCTATAGGGCAGAAAAAAGCCTGGCTCAAGTTAAGGGCCTAGATTTCTAGGCCTGTAGGACAGAGAAAAGCCTGGCTCAAGTTTGAGTGAGGATGAGACAGCAAAAACTAGGTAGATACCCGTCTAGCCAGAGGGAGGGTTTGGCTGCCTCTCAATGGCTGGAGGTACCCCCACATCACAGGAAGCCACTTAACATATATAAGCTGATACTGGCAGTAATAAACTGAGTTCCTGCTTTGACTCAGCTCCCTATCATGTCTGATTGCCCTGTATCATGGGGCTGTGGAACAAACATCCTGCATCATGGGGCTGTGGGTTGGGCCGATAGCGCTCTCACCTTTCCCTGGTGAATAAGGAGGCTCAAGAAGCCTGAAGAGTTTTAAGTGACTTTATATTTCTGCTGGGTATTAGATATTTTTATATATGTACAGAGAATATACATATGAAATTTTACCCTACAGATGACCTGTCCTCATAAGTCACATTCCTCTTTGCTCAGTGATCCTTTCTGAATAGTTATCTTTTCCTCTTTAGGCATCCAAATGTTCAGTGTTTCTTGACTTTTTGAAGATGTGTATTTCCCTGCAAAGACAAGAACAGAACCCTGCCCAACCCTTATGAGGTTTCTTTACCATCTTATGTGGTTATCACCTCTGTGGATGAGCTATTATTTTGCTTTCTCAAGAGGTTTCTCTTTTTCAAACTGGATCTTTATTAATTTTGATGGTATCCATAGATTTTCTTCTCCTGTGGAAACAAGAGCAAAACCCCTTCCTCAACATAGCACATCTCCTAGTTTCCATTGTGAGGTCAACACATCTTTGAAATACACTGGCTGATTTAATTCAGAAGATTTTTCTATTATCCAATGTCTTTCTGCTGTTGTTGTTCCTTTCTCATTAGCAGTAAGAAAATTCAAAGTTAATAAAGCACTATGCAATCTGTTTCTGGGGATATTTTCCATCCCTTTCTGTTTGTTTAGCATATCCTTTACAGTTCAATTTGATCTTTCTATAACTGCCTGACCTGTAGGATTGTTTGATATACCTGTAATATACTTTATATTATAATAAGCAAAATACTGTTTCATTTTCTTAGAGACATATGCTGGACCATTATTTGTCTTTATTTGTGAAGTTATATCTATGAAGGCCATAAATTCTAATAAATGTATGATTACTGAATTAGCCTTTTCTGAGCTCAAAGCAGTTGCCCATTGAAAACCTGAATAAGTGTCAATGGTGTGGTGTACATATTTTAATTTTCCAAAATCTGCAAAGTGGAACACATCCATCTTCCAGATTTCATTCCTTTGAGTACCCTTTGGGTTACTCCCTGCAGGTAGAGGTGTTTGGTTATAGAGAGAGCAAGTAGGACATCTCTTATAATCTCCTTAGCTTGTTGCCATGTAATAGAAAACTCTTTCTTTAAACCTTTGCTATTGACATGATGTTTCTTATTAAATTCTGCGACCTTCAGCATACTTCAAATCAATAATTGATCAATTTCTGCATTACCTTGTGCTAGAGGACCTGGCAGACCTATATGGGATTGGATGTGTGTTATTTATATGGGTCAAAGCCTATTCCTGATCATATCTTGAACCTGAATAAATATTGAAGTCAATTCTGTATCATCTGGTTTAAATTCAGCAGTTTCAATATGCAAGAAAACTCTTTCTGCATATTGTGAATCAGTAACTATATTGAGAAGTTCTTTAAAATTCCTTAGTACCATGAGAATAACATATAATTTTGCCTTTTGTACAGAATTATAAAGGCTTTGTTCCACCTTACTTAAATCTCTTGTTTGTATCCTGCCTTTCCTGATTTATTTGCATCAGTATAGGATATATGGGCTCCAGTTATTGGTTTGTCATGTACAATGCAGGGAAGGATCCAAGCAGTTCTCCTTATGAGGTTAATTCAATCACTTTTGGGATAATTGCTATTAATCTCTCCTAAAAAATTATCACAAGCCCTTTGCAAAGTTTCATTGTCTTCCCATAATTTTTAATTTCATCAGCAGTAAAAAGCACTATAATCTCTGCTGGATCGATCCACAAGGGTGTCAGATGAAGATGGATGGTTAAAAGAAATCCCACACTAACTCAGAATTGAGTATAATAAAGGGTTATTTATTTAGTGGTAGACTCACAGATCACAGTCCTCTGCCTGAACGAGGAAACAGGAACCGAATCCAGCAGCCAGAATAGAGCGAGTGTGTGCTTTACATAGTCATTTATAGTATAAGAGGCCATGCCCAAGTGGGCTGGTAAAAGGCTACTGGCTGAAGCAGTTCCTACAGCACTATCCACCTCTGTTCCCAGTCCCTATCCACTCCCCCCTTTCTGTTCAGGAAAGGGCTTGGTCCTCTTGTGGGACTCCTAATAGTGGGAACAGGGGCTGTCTCTGACTCTTTTACTGACTCTTGAGATAAGAACTTTTTGAGCCCTGGGTATAGACAGAGGATACTGCAGGGGGTGTTGAGAGGCTCACCAGCCAGCTAGGAGTGTGTTCATGCTGGTGCTGGTATTATTTCCCTCTCTCCCTCACCAGCTCCATCTGGCGCTAGCCTCTTACATCTACAGCAAACTTATGAACACACCAGAGAACACAGATCCATTAAACAGTAACTTAAAAAGGCATAACATTCACACAGTCAGGGGACCAGACAAGACAAACATTTGTTGGGCACATTCATTCATACAACCAACAGCTGATTCCCATCTTGGCTTTTCCAGCTAGGACTAGTGGCATCCCTGTGTTCCTGTCCCCTGACTCCAACTTTTCTGCAAGTCCCACAAATTCTCATTACAGACAAAAAGATCCTCACCTACACCTCTGGTGGTTTTCTGACCTCTTTTCTCACAATCCAGACATTGAGAAGCTGCCAGTGTCTCTTTTCAAATGTTGGGCCTGTCTGATTTCTCAGCATCCAGTATGTTGGAGCCTCCAGGATCCCAAGGCTGGCCAGAAATAGAAGGTAGATCATCTTTTTCCTAGTGGTTAGGGTTACTACAATCCAGGTGGGGTCATGTGTGCTCCAACATCTTTTTTGGAGACCTCAGGGCTGCCTCTAGGACCTGTCATTTCTGTCTATCATGTGGAAGTTTTATTAAACATTTTAAATGTCATATTTAGCAGATCTCTGAAGAGTTTGAGGACTACCTATTTTACATATACCTGATTTAAACCTGCTTTTTGGGCCACTGGGATTTTTTCTACCATCCCACCCTGCCACCAAGCCCGCCTTTTTGTCTGCGAGGTCCTCAGAACCCTGCAAGAGACCCTGCTCCCATGCTGAGGGGATCTGGAGAGGTGAGTAAGTAGCCACATGGCTGGACAGCCTGAAGTGCCACCCTCTGGGTCAGTATGGGGCACTGAATCCAGGCCCCCTCCAATCCCCTAGGCTTTTCTGGCCATTTAGCAGGGTGTGTTCCCTGCTGCTGGCTTTCTCTACCCCATTCCACCCTGCCCCCAAGCCCGCCTCTTTATCTGCTAGGTCATTGGATCCCTCAACACAGCCTGCTTCAGGGCAGAGGGGTCTGGAGAGACATCGGGGAGTGTTCCTGCTACTGAGACTTCTTTCTACCATCCCACCCTGCTACTGAGCCGCCTTTTTGTCTGCGAGGTCCTTAGAACCCTGCAAGAGACCCTGCTCTCGTGCTGAGGGGATCCGGAGAGGTGAGTAAGTGGCCACACAGCCTGACAGCCTGAAATGCCACTCTCTGGGTCAGTCCATGGGACTGAATCCAGGCCTCTCCAATTCCCTAAGCTTTTCTGGTCATCCAGGAGGGTGTGTTCCCTGCTGCTGGCTTTCTCTACCCCATTCCACCCTGCCCCTAAGCCTGCCTTTTCATCTGCAGGGTCCTTGGATCCACCAACACAGCCTGCTTCAGCGTGGAGGGGATCTGAGAGCCAGCTCCAGTGCTGCGGGAACCTAAGAGAGGGCAGGCCAAGAAAAGTGCCCAAGTACACAGTCAGCTACAGCAAAGATTGGACCAAGACGCCAAGACACTGCTGGCCTCATTTGAAGGAAGAGATGGGCAGGTGCCAATACAAGAATTTCTCCAACATTCTGAAAAGCAACATGGTAAAACCAGAATCCAGCAAACACACAACAGGAAGACTTGAACATCCTAATGCAGAAGAAGTAAAAGAAATCGACTTTAAACATAACCTTATGAAAATGATGGAGACCCTTAAACAGGAAGTGAAAAACTCCCTTAAAGAAATGGAAGAGAAGACAAAGAGTTAGAAGAAATTAATAAATCCCTCAGAGATACCCAAGAAAACCTAGAAAAAGCAATCAAAGAGGTAAAGGAAACGGTTCAAGACTTGAAAACGGAAATGGAGGTAATAAAGAAAACACAAACCAAGGAATGGCTGGATATAGAAAATATGGGTAAACGAACAAGAACTACAGAGACAAGTATAACCAACAGAATACAAGAGATAGAAGAAAGAATCTCAGACACTGAAGATACTATAGAGGAAATAGACTCATTGATCAAAGAAAACATCAAATCCAACAAATTCTTAACACAAAACATCCAGAAAATCTGGTACACAATGAAAAGACCAAACCTAAGGATAATAGGGGTAGAAGAAGGAGAAGAATTACAGCTCAAAGGCCCAGAAAATATATTCAACAAAATTATAGAAGAAAACTCCCCCAACCTAAAGAAGGATATTCCTATGAAGGTACAAGAAGCTTACAGAACACCAAATAAACTGGATCAAAAAAACCCCTCACCATATAATAATCAAAACACAAAACATACAGAATAAAGAAAGAATATTAAGAGCTGCAAAAGAAAAAGGTCAAGTAACATATAAAGGTAAACCTATCAGAATTACACCTGACTTCTCTATGGAAACCATGAAAGCAAGAAGGTCTTGGATAGAAGTGCTGCAGACACTAAGAGACCATGGATGCAAGCCCAGATTACTATACCCAGCAAAGCTTTCTTTCACCATCAATGGAGAAAACAAGACATTCCATGACAAAAACAGATTTAAACAATATGTATCCACAATCCCAGCCATACAGAAAGTACTAGAAGGAAAACCTCAACCCAAGGAAGCCAACAACACCCATAATAGCACAGCCATCTGATAACCCTCTACCAACACAACTCAAAGAAGGGAAACACACAAACACTATCACCAAAAAGTAACTGGAGTTTAACAACCACTGGTCATTAATATCAGTTAATATCAATGGACTCAATTCACCTATAAAAAAAGCACAGGTTAAGAGAATGGATACAAAAACAGGATCCAACATTCTGCTGTTTACAAGAAACACACATCAAACTCAAAGACAGACACTACCTCAGAGTCAAGGGCTGGGGAAAGGTTTTCCAATCAAATAGACCTAAGAAACAAGCAGGTGTGGCTATACCAATATCGAACAAAATTGATTTCAAACTAACATCAATCAGAAGAGATGGAGAAGGACACTTTATACTCATAACAGGAACAATTCATCAAGATGAAGTCTCAATCCTGAATATCTATGCCCCTAATATAAAAGTGCCCACATATGTAAAAGAAACATTATTAGAACTCAAATCACACATCAAACCCCACACATTAATAGTAGGAGATTTCAACACTCCTCTCTCACCAATGGACAGGTCAACCAGACAGAAACTTAACAGAGAAATATGAGAATTAACAGATGTCACGAATCAAATGGACTTAATAGACATCTATAGAACATTCCACCCAAACAGGAAAGAATATACCTTCTTCTCAGCATCTCATGGAACCTTCTCAAAAATTGATCACATACTCAGTAACAAAGCAAACATCCACAGATACAAAAATATTGGAGTAACCACCTGTGTCTTATCGGATCACCATGATGTAAAGTTAGAATTTAACAACAATACCACTCCCAGAAAGCCTACAAACTCATGGAAACTGAACAGTCAACTACTGAACCACCCATGGGTCAAGGAAGAAATAAAGAAAGAAATTAAAGTCTTCCTTGAATTCAATGAAAATAAAGACACAACATACCCAAACCTATGGGACACTATGAAAGCAGTGCTAAGAGGAAAGTTCATAGCACGAAGTGCCCACATAAAGAAAATGGAGAAAGCTCACATTAGAGACCTAACTGCACACCTGAAAGCTCGAGAAAAAAAAGAAGCAGACTCACCCAGGAGGAGTAGAAGAATGGAAATAATCAAACGGAGAACTGAAATCAACAAAATAGTGACACAGAAAACAATCCAAAGAATCAATGAAACAAAGAGCTGGTTCCTTGAGAAAATCAACAAGATCAACGAACCCCTGTCCAAACTAATCAAAAGACAGAGAGAGAACACTCAGATTAACAAGATCAGAAATGAAAAGGGGGACATAACAACAAACACTGAGGAAATTCAGACAATCATTAGGTCTTACTACAAAAGCTTGTACTCCACTAACTGGAAAATGTAAAAGAAATGGACAGTATTTTAGATAAAGACCATATACCAAAATTAAATCAAGACCAGGTTAACAATTTAAATAGTCCTATAAGTCACGAGGAAATAGAAGCTGTCATCAAAAACCTCCCAACCAAAAATATCCAGGACCAGATGGTTCTCGTGCAGAATTCTACAAGAATTTCAAAGAAAAGCTAATACCTATACTCCTTGAAGTTTTCCACATAATAGAAACAGAAGGGTCATTGCCAAACTCTTTTTATGAAGCTACAGTTACCCTGATACCAAAACCACACAAAGACTCAACAAATAAAGAGAATTACAGACCAGTCTCACTCATGAACATCGATGCAAAAATTCTCAATAAAATACTGGCTAAATGAATTCAAGAACACATCAAAAAAATGATCCATTATGATCAAGTAGGCTTCATCCCAGAGATGTAGGGCTGGTTCAACATATGAAAATCTATCAATGTAATCCATCATATAAATAAACTGAAAGAAAAAAATCATATGATTATTTTATTAGATGCCAAAAAAGCATTTGACAAAATTCAACACCCCTTTATGATAAAGGTCTTGGAGAGATTAGGGATACAAGGATCATATCTAAATATAATAAAAGCAATATACATTAAGCCAACAGCTAACATCAAATTAAATGGAGAGAAACTCAAAGTGATTCCACTAAAATCAGGAATAAGAAAAGGCTGTCCACTCTCTCCATATCTCTTCAACACAGTGCTTGAAGTTCTAGCAATAGCTATAAGACAACATAAGGAGATCAAGGGGATTCGAATTTGAAAGGAAGACGTCAAACTTTTGTTATTTGCAAATGATATATTAGTGTACATAAGTGACCCTAAAAACTCTACCAGAGAACTCCTAAAGCTGATAAATACCTTCAGAGATGTGGCAGCATACAAGATCAACTCAAAAATATCAGTAGCACTCTTATACACAAAGGATAAAGAAGCTGAGAGGAAAATCAGAGAAACATCACCTTTCATGATAGCCACAAATAGCATAAAGTATCCTGGGGTAACACTAACCAAGGAAGTGAAAGATCTATTTGACAAGAACTTTAAGTCTTTGAAGAAAGAAACTGAAGAGGATACCAGAAAATGGAAAGATCTCCCATGCTCCTGGATAGGAAGGATCAACATAGTAAAAATGGCAATCTTACCTAAGGCAATCTGTAGATTCAGTGCAATCCCCATCAAAATCCCAACAAAATTCTTTATAGACCTTGAGAGAACACTAATAAACTTTATATAGAAAAACAAAAAACCTAGGATAGCCAAAACAATCCTATACTACAAAGGAACTTCCAGAGGCATTACCATCCCTGACATCAACCTCTATTACAGAAAACAGCTTGGTATTGGCATAAAAACAGAGACTTTGACCAAAGGAATTGAAGTGAAGACCCTGATATTAATCCACAAATTATGAACACCTGATTTTTGACAAAGAAGCTAAAATCTTACAATGGAAGAAAGAAAGCATCTTTAACAAATGGTTCTGGAATAACTGTATTTCAACCTGTAGAAGAATGAAAATAGATCCATATCTATCACCATGCACAAAACTTAAGTCCAAATGGATTAAAGATCTCAATATAAATCCAACCACACTGAACCTGATAGAAGAGAAAGTGGGAAGTAGCCTGCAATACATGGGCACAGGAGACCACTTCCTACGTATAACCCCAGTAGCACAGACAATAAGAGCAATAATGAATAAATGAGAACTCCCGAAGCTGAGAAACTTTTGTTAAGCAAAGGACACAGTCATTAAGACAAAAAGGCAACCTACTGAATGGGAGAAGATCTTCACCAACCCCACATCAGACAAAGGTCTGATCTCCAAAATATATAAAGAACTCAAGTAACTGGACATTAAAATTCTAAATAACCCAATTAAAAAATGGGGTACTGAACTGAACAGAGAATTCTCAACAGAAGAATTTCAAATGGCCAAAAGATTCTTAAGGACATGTTCAACTTTCTTAGCAATCAGGGAAATGCAAATCAAAATAAGTTTGAGATACCATCTTATGCCTGTCAGCATGGCTAAAATCAAAAACACCAATGATAGCCTATGCTGGAGAGAATGTGGAGTAAGGGGAACACTCATCCATTGCTGGTAGGAATGCAAACTTGTGCAACCACTTTGGAAATAAGTGTGGTGGTTTCTCAGAAAATTGGGAGTCTACCTACCTCAGGATCCAGCAACACCACTCTTGGGAATATACCCAAGAGATGCCCAATCATACTACAAAAGCATTTGTTCAACTATGTTCATAGTAGTATTATCTGTAATAGTCAGAACCTTGAAACAACCTAGATGCCCCTCAATGGAAGAATGAATAAAGAAAATGTGGCAATCTATACATTAGAGTACTACTCAGTGGTAAAAAACAATGGAATCTTGAATTATGCATGCAAATGGATGGAAATAGAAAACACTATCCTGAGTGAGATAACCCTGACCAAAAATATGAATATGGTATGTGTTCACTCATTAGTGGATTCCAGCCGTAAACAAAGGACATTGAGCCTATAGTTAGCAATCGTAGAGAAGGTAAGCAATAAGGTGAACCCAAAGAAAGCATATATAGATCCTCTTGGAAATTGGAAGCATACAAGATCGCCAGGCAAAAATTAGGAGCACGGGGTGGGGGAAAGTGGAGAGAGGGAGAGAGAGGAGAGAAGAGGAGGGTTGGGGAGAGCTTGGGGGAGTGGTATGGTTGAGATGGAGGAAGGACAGATATGGGAGCATGGAAGGAGATATCTTATTTGAGGGAGCCATTTTGGTGTTGGCAAGAGGCTTTGCTCTGGAGGGGTTCCCAGGAGTTTGTGGGGATGACCCCAGCTAGGACCCTGGGCAGTGGAGGAGAGGGTATCTGAACTGGCCTTGTCCAATAGTCACACTGATGACTATCTTGAATATCACCATAGAACCTTCATCTGGCGATGGATGGAGATAGAGACAGAGACCCACATTGGAACACTGGACTGAGCTCCCAAGGCCCAGTTGAAGAGTGAAAGGAGGGAGAATATGAGCAAGGAAGCCAGGACCAAGAGGGCTTGGTCCACCCACTGAGACAGTGTTCCTGAGCTAATGGGAGCTCACCAAATCCACCTGGACTGGGACTGAATGAGCATGGGATCAAACCGGACCCTCTGAATGTGGCTGACAATTGGGGCAGACGGAGACGTTATTGATAGTGCCACTGGTATTTGTTTTCTGATAGAAGAGAAATTGGGAAGTAGTCTTTATTGCATGAGCACAGGAGGCCACTTCCTAAATATAACCCCAGTAGCTCCGACACTGAGAGCAACAATAAACAAATGGGACTTCCTGAAACTGAGAATCTTCTGTGAAGGAAAGGACACAGTCAATAAGACAAAAAGGCAGCCTACTGAATGGGAAAAGATCTTCACCAACCCCACGTCAGGCAAAGAAATGATCTCCAAAATATATAAAGAACTCAAGAAATTAGACATAAAAATTCTAAATAACCTAATTAAAAATGTAGTACAGAAGTAAACAGAGAATTCTCAACAGAAGAATCTCAAATGGCCGAAAGATACTTAAGAAAATGTTCAACATCCTTAGCCATCAGGGAAATGCAAATCAAAACAACTCTGAGATAGCATCTTTTCTTTTTAAGATTTATTTATTGTGTATACAGTATTCTGCCTGCAAGCATGCCTTCAGGCCAGAAGAGGGCATGAGATCTTATTACAGATGGTTGTGAGCCACCATGTGGTTGCTGGGAATTGAACTCAGAACCTTTAGAAGAGCAGGCAGTGGTCTTAACCACTGAGCCATCTCTCCAGCCCTGAGACCATCTTATACCTGTCAGAATGGCCAAGATAAAAAACACTGATGACAACTTATGCTGGAGAGGTTGTGGGGAAAAGGGAACACTTCTGCATTGCTGGTGGGAATGCAAGCTGGTACAACCACTCTGGACATCAGTGTGGTGATTTCTCAGAAAATTAGGAAACAACCTTCCTCAGGACCCAGCAATACCACATCCAAAGAATGCTCAATCGTGCCACAAGGACATGTGCTCAACTATGTTCATTGCAGCTTTGTTTGTCATAGCCAGAACCTGGAAACAACCTAAATGCCCCTCAACTGAAGAATGGATAAGGAAATGTGGTACATTTACATAATGGAGTACTGCACAGCAGAAAAAAATACGACATATTGAATTTTTCAGGAAAATGGATGGAGCTAGAAAACATTATTTTGAGTGAGGTAACCCAGACCCAGAAAGACAATTATCACATGTACTCATTCATAGGTGGTTTTTAAACATAAAGCAAAGAAAACCAGCCTACAAATCACAATTCCAGAGAACTTAGACAACAGTGAGGACACTAAAAGAGACTTACATAGATCTAATCTACATGGGAAGTAGAGAGTAGAAAAAGACAAGATCTCCTGAGTAAATTGGGATCATGGGGACCTTGGGGGAGGGTTTAAGTGGGGAGGGGAGAGGCAGGGAGGAGAGCAGAGAAAAATGTAGAGCTCAATAAAAATCAATAATTTTTTTTCTTTTACATATCTGGGTGCTTTTGTATTAGGGGCATAGATGTTCAGAATTGAGACTACATCTTGATGGATTGTTCCTGTTATGAGTATAAAGTGTCCTTCTCCATCTCTTCTGACTGATTTTAGTTTGAAATCAATTTTGTTAGATATTAGGATAGCTACACCCACTTGTTTCTTAGGTCCATTTGATTGGAAAATCTTTTCCCAACCCTTTACTCTGAGGTAGTGTCTGTCTTTGAGGTTGAGGTATGTTTCTTGTATACAGCCGAAGGCTGGATCCTGTTTTTATATCCATTCTCTTAGCCTATGTCTTTTTATAGGTGAATTGAGTCCATCGATATTAAGCTATATTAATGACCAGTGGTTGTTAATTCCTGTTATTTTTCGGTTGTAGTGTTTGTGTGTTTCCCTTCTTTTGGTTATGCTGGTGGGGAGTTTTCATATGCTTGTGTTTTTGTGGGTGCAGTTAGCTTCCTTTGGTTGAGGTTTTCCTTCTAGCTCTTTCTGTAGGGCTGGGTTTGTGGATACATATTCTTTAAATCTGGTTTTGTCATGGAATATCTTGTTTTCTCCATCGATGGTGATTGAACTCTTTGCTGGGTATAGTAGTCTGGGCTTGCATCTGTGGTCTCCTAATGTCTGGAGCACATCAGCCCAGGACTTTCTGGCTTTCATGGTTTCCATTGAGAAGTTGGGTGTTATTCTGATAGGTTTACCTTTATATGTTACTTGACCTTTTTCCTTTGCAGCTTTTAATATTCTTTCTTTATTCTGTATGTTTTGTGTTTTGATTATTATATGGCGAGGGGATTTTTTTTTTGATCCAGTTTATTTGGTGTTCTGTAAGCTTCTTGTACCTTCATAGGGATATCCTTCTTTAGGTTGGGAAAGTTTTTTTCTATGATTTTGTTGAATATATTTTCTGGGCCTTTGAGCTGTAATTCTTCTCCTTCTTCTACCCCTATTATTCTTAGGTTTGGTCTTTTTATGGTGTCCCAGATTTCCTGGGTGTTTTGTGTTAAGACACCAGGGGGCGAAAAGAAACCACATAATCAGCAGGGAAAACTCCCTGAGGCCAGAACATATATTGCAGCCTTGTCTCCATCCTGGTTCCAACAGACCTGGAGCTCCCCCACATAATCATTTCCTGTGTCTCTGAGAACCCAACTCTACAAGGAGACCCTATGTAGTCCCCTCCCTCTCGCAACACCCATGAGGAAAGATGGGGAGATCATAGGGCAATCACCAAGGAGAACAAAGGCATCCCAGAAGGGTCAGGGAGGGCATGGGCAGACCTGATTCACATTCAGCCAGGACAGGAAGCTAGGGGGAGGGAGGGGTGTCTCCTTGGCTCTCTCCATAGGAAGCTGGAGCACACAGCCCTCTTTCTAGGACACACAGGTCACCTCCTCCTGCACACTGGGATGTGAACCCCAGAGATAACTTGTATCCCTGAATCAGACACCTGACTGGTGACAGCAGTGACTACGGATCTGGGCTCTCCTCAGCCAGCACTCAGACCTTTTCCAGCCCCTAGAGATAATTGCCACTCCCTCCCCTGAGTAACTCCCACTTTCCCAGAGCATTGAGATCACAGGCAGACTGGGCTCTGCTGGGTTTTGTGTCACAAGGAAATACACTCTTGGCTATAGGAAGTGCAGGGACAAGGCCCTGGGTGAGCTGCTGTTCTCTCGGGACACAGGACACTTTGCAAACTCGTGGCTCCAAGCATGTTCTAGAACACTGAACCAGATAGAAAGAAATAGAAGGATGGGAGGCAGTACTGACACACAGACTCCACCCCAGCCCATGTGACTCAGGAGGTGTCCTCCTCGGGGAGGAGGCTCAGGTGTGAGAATAAAAGCAGAGCAGACATAGAGCAGGCAGGCCTGGCAGCAGCCTGAGAGGCAAACCTCCTGTGCAGAGGAAGAGCCTAGGCCACAGCAGAGACATGGAGCTCTCCTTAGCCCCTCTGCACAAAGGGCAGCTGCCCTGGAGGGGACTCCTGCTGGCAGGTGAGGAGACATTGCTCAGGGGTGTGGACAGCAGGGGAGCTCAGAGACAGATGGGGTCTCCTGGGAGGGGGACTGTGTCTGAGAGGAGACATCTGGCTTCTGCTTGAAGCCTGAGAGCAAAGGGAGCTCACAGTGAATGTGAATTGGTAAGTGGGTAGGAAAACTCAGGGGCTCCCCATTGTAAGTTTATCAGCCCTGGCCTCTGTACCCTGAAGCCTGACTTCCACAACTGTGTCAGGGTGACTCTCCAAGTAAAACTCAAACTGGTTCCAGTAAACAGGGTCATTTCATACACACGACCCTGAGGAATCTGCAAATAAACCCCAGACTCTGGGACACTGCTTTGCTCACAGGTATCTGAGCCTGTTCCAGGCAGTGGGGTTTGAACCAAAATCAAACCAGTCCTCCTCACAGAATCCTAGTGCTACTAGGCAGGAAGACAGAGCAGCAAGGACATCTAGAAGGTGGGGTGGGGTTGACAAGGACTTCAGAAGAAACAGAGCTGGGAAGGTCAGAAAATGAAGGCACGGAGTCTTTAGAGGAGGAGGTCAGAGAAGACATGCCTACACTCACCAAAGATTCTGAGTGTGAGCAGGGATCTGAGGGAGTGAGGGGTGAGCTGTGTGGACACCCGAGAAGACAGTTTCATTCAGTGGAAAGATTCAGGGGTACTGAGGAATGGGGGTGATGCTGCTGACCTCCCCCCAACAGGACTCACAGACACCAAGGCTGAGAGTTGAACACACTCAGGTCTCCATTTCTACCAAATGCAAAGATCTAATATTGATAGATTTTTCTCTCTTCCCCTTAGCCTCGCTTTTGAGCTACTGGAGCTCTCCCACCACGGCCCAGCTCACTGTGGAAGCAGTTCCGCCCCACGCTGCTGAAGGGGCGGATGTTCTTCTACTTGTCCACAATCTGCCAGAGACACCCCAAGTCTTTTACTGGTACAAGGGACAAACTGTGAATAGCAGTAATGAAATTGCAAGATTCATAACGTCAACTAGTGTAAATATTCCAGGACCTGCATACAGTGGCAGAGAGACAATATACCCCAATGGATCCCTGCTCTTCCAGAATGTCACTCAGAATGACAAAGGAGCCTACATGTTGCAAATGCTAACGCAAAACTTTGATAGTAGGACAGCATCCGTGCAGTTCCAAGTATACCGTAAGTAATTCTCTGTAACCTCTTGGTCATGGGTGAACCTAATCCTACTTCACACATAGAATTGTCAGTCCTGGATGACTCTGTGTTATGGTCCCCACATTGTGTTTCATCATTTAGTAAAGGACACAGAGTGGAGGAAACAGCAATAAATCAGGATCCCTTACTTGAATCCACCCTCAGAGAGAGGAGGTGAGGTAACTCAGCCCAGGCATCTCAGACTCTGCCCAAGGTCTTAGATGCTCATCATGAACATGGCCTTGAGAAAGACCCTTCAGGACTCAGGCAGGGCCTGGCTGAGGAAACCATGAGATTTTTCACAGAGAAATGAATACTAGAAGGTTTGCTCCAGACCTCCATCACATACTGGACCAGGAGTCCTGAGAAGCTTATAGACTGGGTTGGAATTTGAACTCTTATTGAAGCTGACAGGAGACAGTTACTGATTATAGTCTGGTAGCTTGATGACCCTCAGCCTGTGAGAGCCATGTCTGAGGCAGGTCATCCGGGCATCTACTTCTGAGACTCAGTGTGCTCAGCATAGGTGGACGGATATGAAAGGCAGCCAGCCGTCCTGATGGTCTTCTGAGACCTCGCAGGAAGGTGGAGAGCTCTAAAGAGATGGGAGAAATGTGTACAAATGGCAGCTCCCTGCCTCCGGGGGTCCAGCCCAGGGATTATTTCCTGCAGGGAAAGTGTAAGAGACAATGCTTAGTGGAAGGTCAGGTCACTGCTCACATTTAAGGTGAACTTGCAGGCAACGATCATTTACCCTTTGTCCTATTCTAGGGAAACTGAGACAGGAAACACAGTCACTGAGTCATGGTCACATAGGCCATGGGTGGCACAAGCTATCTGTTCACAGCCACATCTCCAGCCTTCCCATCATGGAGACATTATTAGGTGCCCCTGAGTCGTATAGATCATTTCCTAGACTTGGGCTTTTAGGGATTCCTGATTCAAGTCAATTAACATCAAACTCCTGACAAAAATGGCCCAGCTGAAGCCCAGCCTGACCTGAATGCCAGCCAGATCCTGATCTGTGTGTGATCTCTGACGGGCTGTCAGCTTCTCAGGGAAGCTCAATGGGAAGACTAATCATGACCTATCTGTAGGAGAACCCTGAGCAGCAAAGGCTTGGAGGACACTGGTCCTCACTGAGCAGTGGAGGTCAGTGCAGCTGGAGGGACTTGCACATTGTGTCCCAGGACATGTAATGGGTCAGTGAGGACCAGGAGATAAAATGAGGTCTGTGATTCCAACTCTCGATTCTGTCCATCACCACAAACTGCAGCTCAATTCCCTCCTGAGAAAGCTCTTGCTTCTCCCATACACAGCACAGGAGGCCCCACTGAATCTGAGAGCTCAGCTACTCCATCTGCCTGTAATTTGCTTCCTGCCAGATTCTTTGAGGATCTGGGTTGGTGGGGAGATAGAAAACAATCTCTGTTGAAAGAGGCCCTTGCAAGAATCAGAGGCACCACACAGAGCAACCTTCTCTCTGTTGTCTGCACACACAGCACCTCTACCCAAGCCAAGCATCACAAGCAACAATTCCAATCCCATGGAGGGTGAGGACTCAGTAGCATTAACGTGTGAGCCTGAGACTGAGAATACAAGCTACCTGTGGAGGAGAAATGGCCAGAGCCTCTCAGAAGGTGACAGGCTGAAGCTGTCTGAGGGCAACAGGACGCTCACTTTACTCAGTGCTGTGAGGAATGACACAGGAGCCTATGAGTGTGAAACCCGGAACCCAGTGAGCACCTCCCGAAGTGACCCATTCACTCTGAACATTACCTGTGAGTATTGTCTGCTTCATCCTGGCTACATCTGTCTATACAAACGGTTAGAGCTAGATCACTTGGTCTCCTTGCGTTGATGGCACAGACCCACAACACAGATACCTAGGCTGACCAGGGCTTCCTGGCCCAGCACGAGTACATGCAGCCAGGCTCAGTATTGAGCTGGAATGGGCTGGAGGGATTTCTCCTACCTAGATAGGCTCAGGGTGATGGAGACAGGGGACATCTCAGACTCAGGTTCAGTGCACACGTGAGTGTGCAGTGGGGATGTTTGTGTGCTGTGCTCGGGATGGATCAGGGCTTGCGCCTGCTGCATGAATACTCTGCTACTAATATGCACCCCAGCTCTGGGTGGGACCTGCTCAGCTGAGGTTATAGCACAGCTCAGAGAGATACTATGGCCTTCTGCAGACCAGGATTGCCCTTCCCTCTGCTGACATCACATGTGTCTTTGTTCTGTTTGCTCCAGATGGTCCAGACGACCCAATCATATCTCCCTCAAATACTTATTTCCGTTCAAGGACAAACCTCAGCCTCTCCTGTCAAGCAGCCTCTAACCCACCCGCACAGTACTCCTGGTTTGTCAATGGAGAGCTCCAGTCATCCTCCCAAGAGCTCTTTATCCCCAACATCACTACTACTAATAGTGGATCCTATACCTGCTTCGTCTATAACTCTGTCACTGGCATCAATAAGACCACAGTCAATAACATTGAAGTCCTTGGTAAGTGGATCTCTGAAATATCAGCGCCAGGTTTGGAGTGGAGTCTTTTGGCTTTCTGGAAAGACACAGAAGAATTTAATTTCCAGCCCGTGTCTATGGGAACAAGCAAAACTCCATTCTCCCCTGAGCGTCCTGCTCCATCCCTAGGTCTGATCTTCTCCTGCTGCTCTGACTCCTGGCTGATAGGGGCGGAGCCTGGAGTGTGAGGAGGAGCTTCTCCCAGCCTTGGAAACCTCAGGTTGTGGGAGGGACTTCCCAGGGGAGGGAGGGCCTTAAGATCAAGATTTCTTTCTGTCACTAACACAGGCCTTCCTGTCCCCTCCATTTTCTTCTTATGACCTCCATCACTTAGAGGAACACCCGGGGCTTTACTGTGCTCACGTTCTTTTCCCCCAAATGTGAGGAGAAACCCCCTCTCTGCAGATGGGGACCAGCAGTTCAGAGTCTGCTCCTGCTCTGCTCCTGTCTCAGGGGTGACTGGCTGAGCTCTGACTCCATGGGAGGGGAAGAGAGTGTGGAGAAGGCACCTGGGAGCCCCATTCTGACTCAGAGTAAACCATGTCAGTGACAACTTGATGATGCTCTCTCCCTCTTCTCAAGTTTTAAATAACAAATGTTGAGCTGGGCGGTAGTGGGGCATGCCTATAATCCCAACCCTCGGGAGGCAGAGGCAGGAGGATCTCTGTGAGTTCAATGCCAGCCTAATTTACGAGAGCTATTTCCAGGACAGCTAGAACTCTTACACAGAGAAACCCTGTCTAGAAAAACAAAGACAAAACAAAAGTTCACTGAGTGTGGTGGTACATGCCCTTAATGCCAGTACTAAGGAGGGAGAGGCAGGTAAACAATATGAGTTCAAGGCCAACCTGGTCCACAGACCAAATTCCAGGTCAGTCAAACCTACAAGTGAGACCCTCCCTCGACAAAAAACAAAAAGAAAAAAGAAAGAAAAGAAAAATTAAAAAAAAAAAAACAATGTCAGTGATGTACATCAGAGTGCTTGAGGTCTGGAACGGGAAAGTGGAAAGGTGGCCTTCAGGTTAGTTGGCTCTGAACTGCTTCTGGCCACCAGCACAGGAGGTGACCACTGAGAACAGTGAAGTGCACTTGCTTGAAGAACAGAGACTCCTCTGTCGAGTCGCCATGCAGAGGACTGCACAAGGAAAGTGCCCAGAGATATCTGTGGTGAGATCCAAGGATGGTGGACCCTAGTCCTAGCATTTGGGCGGCTGACGCAGCTGGATCTCTCTCAGTGTAAGGCCAGCCTGGTCTACATAGCAAGTTCTAGGCTAGCCATGACTGTAGAGTGAGACCCTGTCTCAAAAAAAAAAAATCAGTATTGAGGATTAGACAGTGGCAGGCTGTGGTCAACTCTGTAGCCATTTACATCTTCTCTGTGGTATTTAATTCACCTCCATGCAGCAGGAAATAAGATTCTCTTCAAACAGAAGTCCTTTTTATTCATTTATTTATTTTGGTTTTTTGAGACAGGGTTTCTCTGTGTAACTTTGGTACCTGCCAAGAACTCTCTCTGTAGACCACGCTGGCCTTGAACTCACAGAGATCCACCTACCTCTCCCTCCTGAGTGCTCTGATTAAAGTTGTGTGCCACCACTGTCCTGAAATAGAAATTCCTTAGTTTGGGATTTCTCACGGCCCCAAGGTGTAGGCTTCAAAACCTTTAAGATTAGCTGGGCCATCTGAACCCCTTGACACCTTATTTAATGAAAAAGAAACAGAAGGCTATTTTATAATAGAAGGACCTGACTGTTCACACTCACAGAAAGTGTGAGCAAGAATTTGCACAAAAAAGCATTGGGGATAACATTCTGCCAACCATAAAATTTGTGGACATGTGGGCTGAAGGTTCTCTTAGTGTGGAACCTGCACACATACCCTGAGTCAAGGGTCACTGTGGGTGATCTGGGTAGGAGGAAGATTCAGGACTCTCTTTACAGGTTGTATCTTGAACCCAAACATGCGATCTTCCAGAGGGCCATGTCATTCTGTGGGCCCTGTGAGCTGGCTGAGATCATGAGGGTAAATGACTCTCAACTGTCTCCTTCACTGTTTATCCACAGAGCCAGTGACTACACCCTCCATCCAAGTCAGCAACTCTACAGTCAAAGAACTTGACTCTGTGTTCCTGACCTGCTTCTCAAACGACACTGGGATCTCCATCCATTGGCTCTTCAATGGCCAGAGTCTGGGGCTCACAGATAGAATGAAGTTGTCCCTGGACAACAGCACCCTCAGCATAGACCCTGTCAGGAGGGAGGATTACGGGGAGTATCAGTGTGAGGTCTCCAATCCAGTCAGTTCTGAGAGGAGTGACCCTATCCAGCTGGACATAATAGGTGAGTGACCTCCCCTCCGTTCTTACCCCATAGTGTTGGGGTTGGGGCAACTCCTTTATCAGCGGTGTGAAAAATGGGTAAGAGTCACAGGAGAAAAACATGGGTCAAGATTCAAATACAGTCAGCTTAGTGATGAATGCATGTTAATCTTGTTATAAACACCACATAAGCTGAGCACAAGCCCCAGCCAGCACACTTGAGGCAGAGACAGGTGGATGTCTATGAGTTCCCAACCTCCCTGTTCATTGTAGTGAGTTCCAGGTAAGCCAGGGCTGCAGTGTGAGACCCTTTTTCAAAATAAAAAAAAATCAGTATTGAGGATTAGAGCAGAAGGCTGTGGTCCACAGTGTGGCCATTCACATCTTCTCTGTGGTATTTATCCCATCTCCATGCAGCAGGAAATAAATTTCTCTTCAAACAGAAATTATATTTATTTATTTATTTATTTATTTATTTATTTATTTATTTATTTATTTATTTATTTTGGCTTTTCAAGACAGGGTTTCTCTGTGTAACTTTGGTGTCTGCCAAGAACTCTCTCTGTAGACCACTCTGGCCTTGAACTCACAGAGATTCACCTACCTCTGCTACCTGAGTGCTGGGGTTAAAGGCATGAGCCACCACTGCCTGACTTAGTTTGGGATTTCTCACGGCCAGAGGTGTAGGCTTCAAAACCTTTAAGATTAGCTGGGCCATCTGAACCCCTTGACACCTTATTTAATGAAAAAGAAACAGAAGGCTATTTTATAATAGAGGGACCTGACTGTTCACACTCACAGAAAATGTGAGCAAGTATTTGCACAAAAAAGCATTGGGGATAACATTCTGCCAACCATAAAATTTGTGGACATGTGGGCTGAAGGTTCTCTTAGTATGGAACCTGCAAACATACCCTGAGTCAAGGGTCACTGTGGGTGATCTGGGTAGGAGGAAGATTCAGCTCTCTCTTTACAGATTCTATCTTGAACCCAAACATGCGATCTTCCAGAGGGCCATGTCATTCTGTGGGCCCTGTGAGCTGGCTGAGATCTCTGAGGGAATAGAACTCTCAACTGTCCCCTCTACTGTTTATTCACAGTGGCAGTGACTACACCCTCCATCCAAGTCAGCAACACTACAGTCAAAGAACTTGACTCTGTGTTCCTGACCTGCTTCTCAAATGACACTGGGATCTCCATCCATTGGCTCTTCAATGGCCAGAGTCTGGAGCTCACGGACAGAATGAAGCTGTCCCTGGACAACAGCACCCTCAGCATAGACCCTGTCTGGAGGGAGGATTCCGGGGAGTATCAGTGTGAGGTTTCCAATCCAGTCAGTTCTGAGAGGAGTGATCCCATCCAGCTGGACATAATAGGTGAGTGACCTCCCATCCCTTCTTACCCCATAGTGTTGGTGGTGGGGCAATTACTTTATCAGCAGTGTGCAAAATGGGTAAAAATCATGAGGAGAAAAACATGGGTCAAGATCCAAATACAGTCAGCTTAGTGATGAATGCCTGTTAATCTCATGATAAACAGCACACAAGTTGAGAAAGGTTCTGCAAGCATTGAACCCAGCCACTGCAATAGAGGCAGAGACACATGGAAGTGTCTATGAGATCCCAACCTTCCTGTTCATTGTAGTGAGTTCCAGGTTAGCCAGGGCTGCATAGTGAGATCCTGTCTCGAGAGAGAGAGAGAAAAAGAGAGAGAAAGGGAAAGAGAGAGAGAGAGAGAGAATGGTGCAGGAAGAATAGGAGGACAAGACTTGCCCAGGTTACATTGTGAGACTCTGTCAATGATAACAACAACAATAGATTGATCAATATAGCAATAGAAATGCAAAGTGATTAAGAGTTTATTTAGGGTCTAAGTCAAGCACACAGTTAATCCTCAGAATGTAGTAAAATGTTCATGTTACTCTACAACCCTCCCATACATTCAAATCTTCTTTCGATTATTTCTTATTCCTAATATGAATACTGCAGACACTGGTCTTATTGTGCCTATGCATCTGGCATCATAACAAAGAAACCAGGCCAAGTCCAGTTTCAGGATGCTTTCACCCTGTTCCCTGTAAGTGCAATGGGTTTCAGCTCTGATCCATTTTAGGTCTTTGATACATTTAGAGTTGACTTTTATATGATGTTAGCTGAAGGCTTAACTTCACTCTTTTTCCTGGATATTCCATTTCCCTAACATCTCTTGTTTAAAAGATCATTCTTCATCATCGAACGATCTTAGCAGGCTGATCAAAACTCATCTGGTCACAGAGGTGCAGCTGGACAGCGAGAACGCCTTCCAAGTCCTGTAACTCAGCAGGACAACCCTGTGTAACACTGATCAATTCAGAGGGGCCAGCAGAGATGAGTGCTCTTAACAAATGTGAAAATGGCAAATGAAGTGATGGATGTGCCACCTGCTCGGGTCTGACAACACATTATAATATATGTACAAAAACTGTGCCCATAAACACATTCATAGTAACAACTAATCTTTAATCTAATCATTGGCCAGCGTGCACGAGCAGTTCTGGGCTTTCCAATTCTACATCACTGATCTGTATGTCTGCCTTTATTTTGATTATTGCAGCTTTATACTAATATTATGAAATCACTAAGGATGTCCTGAAATTTTATTCTTGTTTGTTAAGATACTTTTAAGGCACTCACCTCTAACCCCAACTCTTGGGAGCAGACAGGTGTATCTCTGAAAGCTTGAGGTCACCCTGGTCTATGTAGTGAGTTCCAGGACAGCTAGAATGGACTTTTCTGTTTCTGTACAAAATGCCACTGGGGTTTTGATCTTATGTGCATAGAACTGATAGACTACTTTCAGTAATATTGCTATCTATCTTTAAAAAAAAGTTTTTCAGGCAAGCTGGCTCATTCCTGTAATTCCAGCCACTCATGAAGCTGAGGCAAGGGTACCAAAGTTCTAAGAGTGCCTAACATAGCCAATTCAAGGCCAGTCTGATTAATTTAGTGACGTCCTGTTTCAAAATCAAAATTAAAAAGCATAGCTTGAACTACAGTTCAATGGTAGAGCACTGTTCACCATGCACTAGACCCGGGGTTCGATCCCCAGAACCGCAAAACAGTAATAATGAGATGAAGTCTTCCCACCCATCAACCCCCACTGGCTTTCATTTCTTGTCTTCTTTCATCTCTCTTATTTGGTAGTTTTCTGGGTGCAATCTTTTATCTCTTTGGTGGAGTTAATTCTAAGTATTTTATCCTTTTTGGTGCTCTCATAAATAAAATGAATTCTTGATTTCCTTTCCAGTTGTACAATGTTAAGACTGGGATTCTTGCTCAGTAACTGAACACTTGCCTAGCATGCATGAGGCCCTAGGTTCAACCTCCACTACTGACAGGAAGAAAGGAAATCTAACTGTTCACGGTCAATATTAGTATACAGAGATACAGCTCATCTGGGCACGTTCACTTTGTAAGTCAACAACTTTGCTAGTTTTGCTCATTTAGTTCTGAGAGTTTCCGTAGAAGGTTAAAGATTTTCTACAATCAATCTCGTGTCATCTCAGATGTGTATTTTACCACCTTATAATCGGGCACCTTTTATTTCATTGTCTAGCCTGATGGTTCTGTGTGGTGTGTGTCCTAAGAGTCTCTTGAACAGAAATGGTCACAGAAGCATCCTGTGTGCTTCCTGATCTCAGAGGGAAACCTGCCAGTGTCCCCATGGAATATGATGCTGGCTGTGGGTTTCCACGTGTGTCCTTTGTTAGACTAAGCTGGACTTCTACCTAGTGTTAGTGTTTTTGTCAATTAAGTCTGTGAAATGTTGTCAAATGTTTTCATTCAATCTTGCTGGTTACACATCTATTTGAATTTGTTTCTTTCCATCTCTAAAGAATCCAGGTTTCCAGGAATTTGTCTGCTGCATCTCAGCCACCCAACAGTTAGCACATAACTATTGAGTGCTCTTGAAATCTTGTTATCCTCGAGAATGGATGGCAAGGTCTCAAATTTTAGTAATAGCCATCTCCTTTTTCCAAAGTTAACGTGGGAAAGGACTGGAAATATTGCTAACCATTTCTGAAGAGCCAACATCCAGTGCATTGCTTTCTCTACAGTTACTCTAGTCTGTTCATCTTCATTCTGGTCTTTATTTTCCTCCCACTACTAGCTTGGGGGAGCTTTTAGGGCGGCAAGGATCTTATTATATGACCTAGGTTCGCCTCAAACTCGCAATCCTCCTGCCTCAGCCTCTGATGCTAGGGTTCTAGGTTACATCACATCCTTCACCTGCCTTATAGTAAGTTTTTGGTCTTGGGGTTTTATTTTACTTTATTTATTTATTTATTTATTTATTTATTTATTTATTCATTTATTCATTTATTTATTTATTTTGTTTTATGAGACAGGATTTCTTGTGTAGCTTTGGAGCCTGTCCTGGAACTCGCCCTGTAGCCCAGGCTGGCCTCAATCTCACAGATCCACCTGCCTCTGCCTCCTGAGTGCTGGGATTAAAGGCATTCACCACCACCACTCGGCCCTCAGAGTAATTTTTAAAAACTTACTATAATAATCAAATAAACTTTTGTCAAAATATCACTCACAGAGAAAGTGAAATAAATGTTAGCTGCAATTATTCCTGCCACTCGTGTTGGCCATGAAGTCAGGTAGCCAGGTCTGTCTCTGATCAACCATACAGATTCAAGTACTGTTTATAAACCACTTTAAGCCTTGTTTTTTTTTTCATCCTTTAAATGGAAATAATTTCTATGTGACAGACTCATCATATAGATGAAACCAGATATCAGTAAAGGCCAGCCACATCATAAATGCCATACCACAATGGCCAACATTAGCATTAATAATCACGCTGAGCAGACTGGAGAGGGTGGAGACTCAGATGGTTACAACAAGGGGTAAAGAGGTGAGGAAGGTTTTATTACATAAGGGATGTGGGGAGTCCCATGTTATTCAAGAAGTGAAACCCCTATAGCATGGTTACTAAATAAGTATGGGAGGGAAAAACGGAGGGGGTGTCAGATGCAAAATTCCAAACCTGGTAAGTTACAAATTTTCATCCTCCAAGGTGCGGCCATAATGGGCTCCAATGAGCAAGGCATTAGTGGGGGATACACTTGTGAAGGTGAGCCTGAGATAGCCCTCGGGCCACATGCACATATGATCCCTGTGGAGGCAGAGACGGAGGCACGTTTTAGATCGCGGTGCAGTTCCAGCAGAGTTTCCGCAAGGTTGAGCCTGAGCTCCCCACAGTCACCAAGCAGAGGGACGGGGTCTTACAGAGTCTGCCTGGCCTTCCTACCCCTGCAGAAACCATGGTCTCTGTGGAGAGGAGCTGGTACATTGAGAGTCCCTAGCCTGGCCTCTGTCACTTAGATCACGGCCACAAGTGACCACTTATTCACGGCTGCCACAGCTGAGACCCCGAGGAAAAGATGAAAACGCTGGGAGTTTCAACACAAAATAGCAGTCGCTCTGGCTCACGTTCCCACGGCTTCACGTGATTGCCTGGATGAAACTGATGGAATCGGGGATTGGAAGGAAGAGAAATGAACTTAGAAACACAGCGAGGGTGGAGAGACACTTGCTAAGAGACCCTCACTTCACCTCACACTTCACCTTCCCACAGAAAACACATTCCCCAAGAGGGTGAACAGAAACCATCTCATGCTAAGAATTCCCCGGGCACACCACTGGAAAACATTTTACTTCATTCCTTCTTGTCTTTTCCTTCCCTGACAGCTGGCCCAACACAAGGGAGTTCTGACCTCTCAGGGGGAGCAATTGCCAGCATCGTCGTTGGATCTGAGGCTGGGGTGACTCTGATAGCAGCCCTGGCATATTTCCTTTGTCACTAGCCTGACAAAGAAAGAAGAAACAGGGTAGGACAGTCTTTCCTCTTTTGTGTTCTCCAGCTCTTAGTGTAATGCTTGGGAGTGGGCAAGGTGGGCAAGGACTTCTCTCCCTCTGCCTCTGAGCTGGATCTCTCTGCCCCTCTCCTAACTCTCTGCTTCTCAGCACTGACCCTGTGGGTTCAGCCTCCCTGTCTTCATGATCCCTGTCCTCCTTTTTCTTGGAATCCATTCTCACATAGATAAAGAGCAGATTGAATTATACCCCTTAATTCTTCAGTCAGGAAGCCAAGGCCCAAGAAGAAAGGAAAGTGAGGGAATCCAAGGAGCAGCAAGAGGATGCAGGTGGCATGTCGCACTGACTGCAGCAGCAGCAGCAGGGGCGGGGAGGATAGGGGGAGAAGGAACCCTAAGATTAAGCAACAGAAGCATTAAAGTCCTCTTGGTAAAAAAAAAAAAAAGAGCAGTAAAAAGCCTGGCGGTGGTGTAGCACGCAGTTAATCCCAGTGCTTCTGAGGTATAGGCAGGCGGATCTCTGTGAGTTCAAGACCAGCCTGTTCTACAGAGCGAGTTCCAGGACAGCCAGGGCAACACAGCAAAACTCTGTCTCAACTCTTCCCTCCAAAATAAAAAGAAAGAAAGAAGGAAAAAAAGAAGATGAGTAGGAACAAAAGCCAGAACAACCTTTGGAAAACAAAAATGGGCAGGTGTTACATAAGACAGGGGCAAAGCATCAAAGATAGGAGAGCTATACACCAGGGATACAGCTCAGCAGTAAAGCGCCAGCCCTGGGTGTGGTCCCAGCACCAGGGAACAAAGTAGAGCAGATTCAGAGTTTAGCAAAGACAAAGGACACCATTAGCAGGGATCACACGTAGATTAAGGAGCAAGGCCTCAGGAGGGAAGGCAGCACCAAGAATGGGGTGATGGAGCTTCAGTGACAGCAAGGAGCCCAGGAATGAGCTGCCCATAGTGTCCCCCCAGACTCCAGGAGCAAAGGCCCCATGTGTGGGAAGAGTGGTCACAGTGTCTGATATTTACTTGGGGGAACTGACCAGCGCCATCTCACAGAGCACAAACCCTCAGCCTCCAACCACAGTAAGTACAGCCACTCACAGAATGAGAACTGGCTTTCTGCCACATATCCTGCTCTGCCAGGGGATCCTGGGCTCAAAGACCACACCTTCCTTTCTGCATGTTTACAGAAGGGATCTGCACTTCCCTGCACTGAGGATCCCATAAATCATACCCTTCCTAACTACAGAGGAGTTGCCTGAGAGAGCCCTGAGAAGCTCATTCCACCAGGCTAGGCAGGCCTAAAGAAGTCACGTTTCCAGGGTCTCCTGATGCCTTCCTTCCCGCCTTGATTATAGATGTAGATATCTCCTTCGGGGAGACTTTCTTTGTCCTATGGAATATCTGGGTGCTGTGGCCTCTATGTTCCTCCTTGCCACTGGAGCATGCTGCTGAGAATCAATTCTGGGCATCCTGTGAACTGGGCAAACAGAAGGCTCTATCCTGTTCCTCCTCTGATACTAACGCAGTGGGTCTGAGCAGCCTCTGAGAGAGGTTAATTCCTGAACTGACCATGGCCACCTCCCCCTGCAACCCTCACCACCTGCCAAAAGTCAGGAAAACCTTAAGTCAGCTTTGCACTTCTATGCACTGACAACTCTCTCTTGTTCCCCTAGATCTGGGCCCCTCTGACAACTCTCCTAACAAGGTAAGCACTGCCACTTTCACTGACTGTTTGCTCATGGAAATGTCTCAGAAGAATGTGCACTGTCTGTATTGTTTTGGTTTGTGTGCTTGTTTGTTTAGAAAGGGTCTCACCGAGCAGCCTTGGCTACCCTTGAACTATGTAACCCAGGCTGGCCTTGAACTGGTGACCATCCTCCTGCCTTAGCCTCCCTTGTGCTGGGATGACAAATGTGTGCCACCACACCAGGCTGAGTATGAGGTATTCTTGGACACATAACTGTGAAATTCAGTTTGGGTCTGCATTCCTTAGTGCTACAGCAAGATTGGTTTAAGGAGCCCCGTGAGTCTAATGCAAGAGTGTGTGTTTGAAAAAATCCCCGCCCTGTGCTTAATTCCTGACCATGATTCCAAGTATTTGTGGCCCTTAACAAGGAACTTGAACGTTTTGATCCTCAGTCTTGTCACCTGTGACATGGGCATTCTGTCCACCTCAGAAAAGAGACTCAAGAGAATAAACGAGTTGACACATGCACAGCACTGTCCACAAAGAGACAACAGCGCATCTTTCTCTTCCGATCTGATCCTGCTCTGACCATAAAAAGGGTGGATTCCATTCTAATGGGTCTGCGACCCTGTTTCTTCCTTATATAACAATTTTACCAAAATTTTATCATTGAAGCCTTTTAACCGAGTACAGGCATAGACTGAAGAGTGCTTTAAATCATAAAGACACTTTCACAGTGTGAACTCTGACAGGTTGAACACACTCATAAGCAGCAGGCAAGCTAAGTTACTTCACAACTACCCCCACCCCGTGAACACACTTTGCTGTCACTTCCCAACAAAGCAGTGGCGGTCAGTAAGGTCCATATCCTCGCGCACTGTTCTGTGGCCCATCTGGATGTCTCTGTTGATTCCAACTCTGTCCCCATGGCTGTCTCACCCTGTTCCTCAACCTGTCTCCTCTAGTGACCACGCATCAGACTGTGAGACAGTGAGTGACGGGTGTCCTCTCCCATGGCTCACCCGGCCCAGAGGCCACAGCACAGTGGTGCTAGATCACCAGCAAGGTGAGGTTCTGACCTGTGGGATTGATGTCACTGACCAACACTCATACTTTCAGGTGGATGAAGCCACATATTCCAGCCTGGACTTTGATGCTCAGCCACCCAAACCACCAACTTCAGCCTCCCCATCTCCAAGATCCACAGAAACAGTTTATTCAGATGTAAAAAAGAAGTGATCATGGCCTCTTATGCTGGCTGCACCAATGATGCATTTCCAGATTCTCTCCCTCACTAGATCTCTGTACCATGAGATGAGGGAACACGTGCGCGTATACACACACACACACACACACACACACACACACACACA
>PVIU01018620.1:0-38649 GCA_004026605.1 Ondatra zibethicus
CAGCAGAGCTATAACATGGTGTTAGCATAATAAAGATCTGAGCCAAAAATAGTCCTGATATCGATGTCCATGGGTTGATTCTTTTAAAAGTTTGGTTTCCAAAAGCCGTCCTCAAATATGAATCTAAACAGCTCTCACAGTCCAATTTCCTGATAATTAGAGAAAATGTATTCTTTATTAGAAAGAAATTATTTTCTTTTTTTTTCCATACATTGTTTTGTAGCTTTTTACAAACTCTCATGGTCAAAAAGTGATTACAGATATGCAATAAAGACAGATGCAGACAAAAATAAACCTCTAAATATGTCACACTATGTTGAATAAATGGTGTAAACTTGAGAGAGAGAGAAGAAGGAATAGAGATGGTCATAGATCAAAAAAGTAATTTAAAGATAATATTCCTTAAAGGAGAAATAAAGTAATGAAAAATTATAATAACCTATGAAAGACGGATTATGTGTACTATTTTGTTTTGTTGAATTTTTTGACTGTTCGTGACCTAACTACAGAGAAATATTTGATTAAGGGGTCTGCTAAGGAAACCAAATTAAAGGTATATTGACTTCAAAATTTGTGTTTAAGAATATGTTGCTTCCGGTTTTTCTTTCCACATAATATGAGAAGCTGTGGATTCCTTCCAGGTTAATATGGTGTGATCAAGCAAGACACCCCCTGAGGTTTCCAACGGAAAAAAATGGTCTCGGTGATTCAATATCTGGATTCAACTGGATGAGATGATGCAGTCTCACAGACTACTGCAGCTAAGATTTAACCATAATTCTAGATTTTCTCAAAATTCCCATAAGATTACCAATACCCCCCAATTAGTAGGAAATAGTATAAAAAATTATTCCCAAAATCCCAAAATATTGCTTATAAATGTTTGTTTTCTTTTAAAAGGGTTTGGTTATAAATGATTAATGATTTCTAGAGATAAAAGGGGGATATGATATAGAAATGATAAAAAGTAGATTATTATATCATCTCAATTCAAGACTGAGACACTGAAACAGAAAGTAGGAACATATAACTGACCTGTCAGGGATGTTCAGTTTTACAAAATTATACCTGTTTTCTTACCTGATTCTGATCCCTAATTTTAGATTCATTTATTTTCATTTTTATGTGTAAGACTGTTTTTCCTGCAACTATTTTATATCCCCCACATATCTGGTGACCTTGTAGGTCAAAAGAAGGCATTGTATTCCCAGGAATTGTACTTATGGATGGTTGTGAGCCAACATGTAGATGCCAGAGAGTTTAAACTGGGTTCTCTGCAAGTGCAACAAGTGCTGAAACACCTCTCCACCCAGCCCTAGTCCTCATTCTTAAAGTAGAAATTAAGGCAGCAGTGTCATGGACCTAAGTACTCAGTAACAGCTTGGGCTTCTAGCCATCAAGAAGGAATTGGCATAGTTAGTTGAATTCTAGTGACTCCCTGTCGCTTTGGTGTTAGATCCCTGTAAACTCATTCTGATAGATTAGTGAAAGAATGGATTGTTCTTGGTAGCCTGGTATTATTAGTGGAGATTCTTTAATTATTCAATTTTATGATTTGAAATATTTCTTGTACTCTCTCAGTCCTGACCTTGATTTGTTTTGGTTTGTGTCCTTGCTTCCATTTTGTCTTGACATAATCCAAAAATATTTTAAATGCCTGCTATTGTAAACTATCATTTGAATAACTTGCTGAGTTGATTTTGACAGGGAAGTTAAAATCTATTTTCTTTTGAGAAGTGCCCACTCACCTTGTTTTAAGAAATCTTGGTTTGTATTTCTATGTTTAGATTTTGGTGCAATCTTCTTTCCCAGGTCTCAGCATGACTCACCGTGGGTCTCTCTGCAACCTGCTTCATTGTCTTTTCTTGGATTTCTCGGCTAATTTTTTGTTTGTCTTTTCATCCATTTCTTTAAAGGAATTTTTCATTTCCTTTTTAAGGATACCTATCATCTTCATAAAGTTATAATTAAGGTCATTTTCTTCTTCTTCTGGGTTAGGATGTTTCAGTCTTCCAGTTCTAGGACCACTACAGTTCTGATGTTGACATATTGCTCTTTAGATTGTTGAATGTATTCTTGCATTGGTTCCTACCCATCTCATCCTTCAGTTGGTGTAGGCAGTGTCATTGCTTTGTGGTCCAATCCTTGCAGTCAGTGTCTGTGTCTCAGGGAGCTGCTGAGATCCCTGTGGATGGGTGCTGTTAGGGGTTGGGTGGGACTCATGTGCCACAAATAGCCTGCATGTTTAGATATAGCTGAAGTTCTCCTTCAGCAGCCTGCCAGCCTGCCAATTCTCCAAATGGAACGAAAGTGTTTTCAAAGTATGAAGGTACTGAACCTCACTCAGTTAAGTTGGGCTGATATCAATGTTCTTTGGATCAACCAGAGATTTCAAAGGAAAATACTGTAAAATAGTGGCCACAGTTAAGGCATCTTCTTGTGGGCCTAACCTTCTCCACTGCCAACATTTTTTCCAGAAAGAAAGGAAGAAAGAGAGAGAGAGAGAGAGAGAGAGAGAGAGAGAGAGAGAGAGACAGAGAAGGAAATAAGGAAGGAAGGAAGGAAGGAAGGAAGGAAGGAAGGAAAGAAAGAAAGAAAGAAAGAAAGAAAGAAAGAAAGAAAGAAAGAAAGAAAGAAAAAAAGAAAGAAAGGAAAGAGATGTAGAAGTGTTGCTGTCCAGAAGAACAGCTCCTAGGGTACCATAAAGAATGCCTTCTCAGAGCAATGAAGAATTTAGGAATATCGTTTCTCTTTTGTTGGGTTAGAATTTTCTATCTGAGGATAAACAATGAAACATATGTTTTCTGGTGGTAACTTAAGGAAAAAGGAACAAGCACGTGCATTCCTAGAGGTATCCTTATCTTTTACTTCAACACAAATAATTCTCTTTCTTGATAATCTCTCTACACACTTACACATCTTTACATACACACACACACACACACACACACACATCTCTTTTCACATGTTACATCTCTTTCCCTAGATACATCTATTTTATACACAGCTACACACCTCTGTATCCAGTCACATCTATTTTCACATGGTTACATTCTCTACACAATCTCCGCACAGCTACATACATTCACGCTTCTTCTGCACACAGCAACATCTGTCTCGTCTGTCTCATCTCTCCTTGCACTTCTTTCTCTTCACATTCAGCTACATCTTCCTAACAATTCACATACATACACACAACTCTCATATTTCTCTCCTAATTCCCCATACATCTTTCCTGTTTCTTCTCACAGACTTTTGGACAAATACAAATCACATCTTTCAAGGACATGCAGTTCTTCTTGAAAAGAATAAGAAGTAACAGAATCAAAGTGATCTCACAGTTTCTCTCAGGCAAGAGAGGTCATGCTGAAGAGTCAGTGAGCAATGTAATCATGTAACTGAGAGTGTTCAAGGCTCTCAAACCAAAAGTGATATTGAAATTCAGAACTTAAACAATAAACAGTTAGTTGGCTGAAACTGGAAGCTGGGGAGTTGTGCAGAAAGTACATAGATGAGAAAGTTCTGTCTACTAAAGTTGCTTCATGATCTGACCTTGAATCAGAAATAAACTCCTAGAAAATTGACCTCACATGTTTGTCTCTAGGGGCAACCAGTTTCCTTTGAATTTGCGCTGAAGTCTAAAACTAGCTGTCTTCTCTACAAGAGTTAGTTCCAGGACAGGCTCTAAAACTACAGAAAAACCCTGTCTTGAAAAACCAAAAAAAAAAACAAAAACAAAAAACAAAAAAAAAACCCTAGCTGTCTTAGTTACTGAGATTACTATTGCTTTCTTATGTCAGTATGAGTAAAGAAAAATATCCTAGTATTATTTCCATTCCTAAGAATTATATATTTTAAGCAGAAATCATCTTCCTGACCATTCACAGCTATATGAGTGCCTGGCAGATGGAATATTTTTATGAGATAAACACACAAGCAGTGGGAATAATAATGTGCCACTGGGTTTAGTGGCACATGAGAAAGATTATAGAGACAGTCATCCACAGGCAATGATCCTATGGTCTTTGCTAAGTGGAACTCCCCATCAAAGAATCACTCATCTAGTAGGTTGGCCTGCTAAAAACTAGTTCTCACCTGCTGTATGTTCATATGGCCTCTAGCATAGAAATTGATTAGTCACTTAATTATGCTTCTGAGTTAACACACATAAATAAACATGGTATTAATAAATATATTACTGAATGACTAATTAAACTACAGTTACCACTATACAGAAACATGAAATCTTTCTTAACTCAGCACAAACTTCTATACAGCATGCTATAGTAGAAAAAAAAATCTCTGTGCATCACATTAAAAGTGCTCTGTAGAAGTTCACTGGCAGCATCTACACAAAGAAACGCACACACATGCACACATACACACATACATGCATGCATACACACACACACACACATACACACACACACACATTGAAATTATACCCAGCAATGTACGATTCATCTCTTCACATCTCTGCAGATTTATTTTCTTTTATCTGCAGAATTAGCGAGTGGAGCCTCTAATTCAGTGAGAAGCAGCCTTCGCCTTGGGAATGCCATCTCTGGCCTCATGGAGATGGCTGTTCATGCCCCCAACAGGAGCCTCCATGCACAGCCCTTCTCACCTTCTCACCTAACACACATGGGAACAAAGCTCGCTTGCCTGCCAGAAAGCCATGAAGTAGTCACTCTTCTTGAAGTTGCCTCTTTCATGGAGAAAGTGGCCAGGGTGAAACTTCTCTGGATAAGGAAACTCTTTTTCCATCATACAGGAAAGAGGTCAGAAACATTACTGTGTTTGTTCCCTTGAAAACAAGAGGGGCTAAAAGGACTTGAAAAACATTTTAGAAATTCATCACATAACTCTTGTTTGTTAGTAAAGAGACTGTGTTGTGTGATATTTTGATCACAGTCTGATAAATAAAGCTTTCTTAAAGTCAGAGGGTAGAGTTAGCCACTAGCAAACCAAAATTAACCACAGAGGTTTTGGAAGACTGGGGACAGATAGGAGAGGATGCAAGGCAAATCAGAAAGGAATTTGGCTCTCTGGAGAAAAGAGTAGAGCAGGTAGGAAAGAATAGTGGCTTCTCGGCTTCTCTGATCTTTGAGGCTCTCACCCCAATATCCGACTCCTGAATATTTCTTAATATACAATAATTAGATTAATGCTTCAGACTAAGATACAAAAGGAATGTCTTTGGACCATGTAACAGAAAAAGCTAATAGCCAAGCCTAATGGGGCTTAAACCTTGTAAAGTCTAGTCCAGGACACTGTTCATTCAAATTAGTTAATATCTTCATTGAAAGTAGAGCCACAGATTCTCTATATGATCTCTGTAAGACCTCCGGATTACTTACTAATGGGGGATACTTCCAGACCTGAAAAAAAAACTCACAAAATTTGTAAGATTTAATAGTAGGTAACAAAAAATTTTACACAGAAATGGATCCTTATTTCCAGAAAATATAAAACTCAACAAATGCTAAACACAACATTGAAAGAGGAAATCCAGACCCTGAAAGAAAAATACTGCATATGTCTTTCATTTGTGGTTCCTAGTTCCAAATCATCAGATGTGAGTATATAAACTAGAGTAAATACAGGGACCAGAAAAAGAAAATGTGATCATAGGAGTGAGGAAAGATATCTAGGGAAGGGACTAACAGGACAGAGGCACTATGAAAGGATAGATAGAAAAAATAGGGATGTCTTTAATTATGAAGGGACAAGGGAGGAACAAACAAAATGAACAGGAGACAGGAGAGATAAGAACACTAAAAATGTTTGCAATAACCATAGAAAATCATATTATTCTATGTTTATCTAATTAAATATACTACATGGAAGTGTATGTGTATACAGATAGATACATGTATAGATAGAAGATGATAGATAGATAGATAGATAGATAGATAGATAGATAGATAGATTAGATAGATTGGTAGATAGATAGATAGATAGATTTAATAATAGGTGATGGTATTAGATAAATAAATACATAGATAGAAAAAGACAGACAGAAGACAGATAGAAGACAGACAGACAGATAGAGTAAATGAAGCTGTGACCCTTTTAATGATAATGCCTCCCTGACAATGATGGATTATCTAGAAAAAGTTTCAGTACTAGGCATGAAAAACTTCCTTTGGGTTTTGGTGAGCGGAGTTCAAGAGACTTCTAAAACATGTATACAGACATGTATACATGATGCCCCTGGTTGCCTCTAAGAAGTTGAAAGTTCCTTTTTCTAACAATACCATGTTAAGTCTAAACACAGGACACATAGGTTACAAGCTAGGTCAGACCAGAAAGCTTCTTCTGTAAGGTTAGCTTTCAGTACCTGATGATGATATGCAAGCTGCTGAGAAAGGAAGGCAATCAATAGTTCTACCTAGCTATAAAGCCCATGAACCACAGCTATGACCAATACGGCAAGATATAATTTATGCTAAAGTTGCATTAAAGGAATCCATGTCTTCACAGTAACCAATAGTGGTCTAACTAAACTAAAGGCCCTCTCAATAAGAAGGAAATCCTATCTGTTACTGCAAACCTAACCAACCACCCATGGCTAGAGAAATCATAAATCTTAGAGAGGAATGTACTGCCACATTGCTTAACCAGTATAATTCCTAACTTCATTCTAAATACTTATCCTCAGACCAGGTGGGCCTAACCCAACTATCAGGGTCACCCCTAATAGTGCAACAGAATACCATCTACAGTGCCCCCCTCACTTCACCACCTGTAAATTCCTGCCCACAACTTTGTGACTACAGCTGCTGGCACAAAATACCTAAGACAACTCAGGGTTCTCCCTGGGATCAAGCGAAGTCCCTTTATATTCTCCAAGCTCAGAATGACTCTGACCTCCTGTCACCAAAGCATTCCTCACCTAACCTAAGGATATCCTTTCTCAAGTCCTTAAACCGTACCTGGAATATGTACCTTCTGAGTTCATTGAATCCACAAAGAAGTTGTCTAGTCTTCAAGCCTTAGAACCAACTGCAATCAGTCCCTATTAGATGTAGGGAATGCATCCTTTTAACCCCCACATTTCAAGTCGTCAGTTATTGGTGCCACATATGCCTGCCTTTATATGGTGGGGCTTGGAAAAGTATCCTATGTCAAACTGTGGTTCCACACTGTGTCTGCTAGTACCTAAAGCCAATTTATCTTAAATACCCATCCTGAGAACCCTGAAGAATTTCTCCCTCATACACTATGAGATAGGAATCATGGCTGCTGGTGACACGATCATTGGCATCACGTATTATTACCTGAAGGGTAATAGCAACTGTGACAGCTTCTAGTTCTGTAACAGTGCTAGTTCTAGACTTATTCAAATTAATGGAATCTGAAGACAAACACCCTTGAAGCATATAACCTCTGTAAAGGAAATAGTTCTCAAGGATGAGGCTTCCAGGTCAGATAAATCATGATTCCTCCTAGTCCTGTGTCCAAAGCGAGTGGAGCCCTCAGAAAGGGTCTTACCTTTAAGCTTTAGGACTCATCCAAGGCAATGGCAACATTCTGTATTGGTTTTGAGTGTTTCAGTGACACAAAACATTAATCCCAGCACATGGGCAGAAGAAGAGGACAGATCATTCTGAGTTTGAGGCCAACCTGCTCTACATAGTTAGTCCCAGGGGAGTCAGAATTACATAGTGAGAACCTGTCACAAAAACACAGAGCAAAACCAAAGAAAAAGACCCCAGCATCACCACCTGACCTCACTACTCCTTATCCTCAGTTCATTGCCTTCTGTGATGAAAGTAGAAGGAAGGGCTGTAATCACAATCCTGTTACTTGAGGTTCCCTGCATTGCAGGGATTTGTGCTTTTACAGAAGTATATGCAAGACAGAGAAATGTACAAGTATGACCTTAAATTGGCCTTTGGAATCAAACTTTGTCCTGACAACTTTCTGCTATACAGACTAACAATGTACTTTGGTCTATTATTTAAAAACAATAAATACTATGGCTTTGTACTCTTAGTTGTTTTCCTGAATGTATGAACAAATAAATACTTGGAAATACACTGGAAGATGCAAATTATTTATACTGCACAAAAATGGAGTCCAAGAAGATGACTTAAAGTATTATGCCATAGTCTGAAGATTCTCAAAGCAAAGGAAATATGGAGAAATCTATAGCCCAGAATCCAGTAAATTGCCACAATTTAGTTATAACTTTTGTCTCCTGGTTCACTAAGGCTATTTCTAAATATGTATATTAGATATTTATTTTATCTTCCTAGCTGAAATTGCTCTTAGATATCAAATAACTAACAATTTATACTCTTATCTTAGGAATAAAATATTATCATGGAAATATATTTCAGTGTTTCTAATGTTGAAATGAGAAATTATTTGATACAATAAAGCTATATAGTCACATCAAATTATAGAAAAGGTTTATTGTAGAAATAAAGAAAAGAGGAAAACTACATCTTAAAAGCCATCTCTATGTTAGCAGAATTACATTAAATATAAGTGTAAGAAAGAAAGAAAGAAAGAAAGAAAGAAAGAAAGAAAGAAAGAAAGAAAGAAAGAAAGAAAGAAAGAGAAAGAATGGTAACACACCATTAATTCCAGCACTAGGGAATTAGGGAATCAGATTCTGGCAAATCTCTGAGTTTTAAGCCAGCTTACTTTACAAAGTGAGTTCCAGGACAATCAGGGCTACACAGAAAAACCCTGTTTTGAAATATCATTTAAAAAATGAATGAATAGATAAATTAAAAACATGTTGTGCTATAAGGGTATTTTAAGTCATAAAACACTTTTATTTTCTGAAAATTTTAAGTAATAAATATAGGCTCAAAGGATAAGACAATATGATATTTAAATATTATATTGATTATCAAAAATAAATATAAATGAAATATAAATTTTAATATTCGAAGTTAATTCTAAAAAAGATGTGTCCTTGTTGTACCAATAGAAAACTAAGTTAGATAAGTGATAGAAAAAAACTAAAAGTAAGTTGTTTTTCATTTCATTTTTGCAGTGAAAAGAAAGGAAATAAAATTTTATCCCCAAAGTACAAACATGGGTAAAACCACAGAGAAGAGGTCTTATTTCCTTGCTTCAGTGAAATACAAAGAAAATGTGGTTTCTCAGAAGACACATCCATTGAACCCCAAGCTCTGGTGTAATAGGAAACAAATACCATTTCAGGGAATGTTGTCACATTGCTACTCCAAAGCCACGAGATTGCCTACATTTTAAAATCTGATCATAATTTGGCTCAATCCTTACATTATACTATTGAAAGGGAAAGGAATAAGAATTTCATATTTGGATAGGAAATTGCTCCTATAGATTGTTGGAAGAGTTAGGTTTACAATTAAAATCTGAGCCTATTTAATCATTTACTTAGGTATAAATAAAACAAGCATAAACTAAGGTGAAAAGATGATTTGGAAAACAAGGTAGCAATCAGTGCATTTTATGAATCTTGGCCCTTGTCAAGGCAAATGCTGGCTGGATCATTAGTGCTCCAACTAGAGATAGTCAGCAGCCAGGTTCCCAGGTATTATTGACTCTGAAGCTGCTTGATATAAGCAATTGACAGAACAGAAGGAACATTCTTTTTTGAGTATATACATTTACACTCTAGTGTTTTATATATTACAGAACTATTCCACAGTAACAACAAACTTTTGGTGGGTCAGATTGGCAAAATCATTAAAAATAATAAATAATAAATAAATAATTGGAATCCATACAATTTGTGGCCCTAGTAATGGAAATGTTATAAAGATTAACTACATGGTATGAAAAATAGCAAAAAAAAAATGCTGTTAAAATGTACAACAAAACGAAAAGGAGTTTGGGACATGTGAGAACCCATTCTTGATGTGGGAGTCCCCTCAGTATGCTGTGAATACCATTGGTGAATAAAGAAACTGCCTTGCCTGTTGATAGGGCAGAACTTAGGTAAGCGGGGAAAACTAAACTGAATGCAGGGAGAAAGAAGGAGGAGTCAGAGAGAAGCCACATAGCCTCATCAGAGACAAATGCCGGAATATTGCAAGTAGGCCATGAGCCTTGTGGTAAAATATAAAATAATGGATTAAATTAAGATGTGAAAGTTGGCCAATAAGAAGTTAGAACTAATAGGCCAAGCAGAGATTTAAATAATATAGTTTCTGTGTGATTATTTTGGTTCTGGGCAGCCAGGATGAACAAGCAGCCCTCCTACAACACATTCTGAATGTCTTTGATCTACACATGCAGCAGAGATGACACCCACAATATTGGCGATTTCACAGCAACACCTTCACATGCTTGCTTATCATGCAATGTCCATCTGTAATTACTTGGAAAGCAATCTGTAATCCTGCTGGCTTCTTCACAGAAACACACATTTAACTTATTAGAAGCTTGTTGAATTTCATTAGCTGGTAGAAATGTAAAAGCAAATGACAGATTTTGAAACTAAACTGTTTTGGTCTTGTTCTACTTCATCATCACCATCATCCTCATATTTTTCTTCTCCTTCTACTACTACTTCACTTAAAGACATATTTTCCATGTGTATGCATTGTTCCTGCATCCATACCTCTGAACCATATTAATGCAGTGCCAGTGAAGGCCAAATTGAGCAATAGATGCTCTAAAACTGGACTTACACATTGTTTTTAGCTGCCATATGGGTGCAAGGAACTGAACCCAGGTCCTTTAGAAGTATATCAAATGTTCATAGCTGCTGAGCCATCTCTCCAGCACCCTGAATCAGAAGTTTTCTAAACTTCAGCATGGCTAATCTATTCTTCAAAACTCAGCTTTCTATCCCTTTCAGATAACCTTTGATACACCTAAAAATCCCAACTGGGATATGTGGACTTTCAGAATTTCAACATTTGAGATTTAAATCTTTCAACATTGTGATTTGCATGATTTTGACTTCCTGGAACTTTTATCAACCAGGATTTCAACACTGCAGATTCTTTGTCATTACAGATAAGGCTGGTACTGGGTTCATTTGGTCAATGTGGTCATTCAAACCCCTTGTGCGTTGATTCCCTCACAAATGAGTGTTACCAAATGTCTACTCCTATTCTTCTATCCCACACTTCTTTTATTACTTTGAACAGTTTAGATGTTTAATAGGCAATGTATTTACCAATGTCTACAAGTCCAGACACAATTTAACTTGAACTGTTCCTCTTGATACACAAAGTAGAGCATTCACATTGTATACCACTGGAAGCTCTGCTCAGCAGGAGAATTTGCTCTTACAGGGCAAACCCAACTGAGTTGCTAATAGCCACCATTACACCATGTACCCAGATACCAAACTAACTCATCCGTGAGTCAAGTTTGTTCTGCTTCTCCACCTCCATAAGGTAACAAGAAATGCTTATCAGACACAGAAAAGAGTCAAGGAGTAGGCACGAGTCCAGTAGGAAAAGATGGCGGGAGGATTCAGGCTAAGGCAGCTTGAATATATCTTCAGCCTTTCTACCCCATGAAAAACTGATCTTGCAGATACCTGGATTAACTGATAAGATAACAGAATCTATGTCATAATTGACCATTCTGACATTTTTTTGTATCTCAGCCTGAGTCTATATGCCCAGACACTGTAGAGTCATGCCAGGAGCTGTCTTACAAAAAGTACAAAATTCTTTGAATTTCTTTGTTCAGGAACTCAAGGAAGCTGCCTTTTGATTCTCCCATTGCTATCCTATCCTCAAAGTCTGAGGTCTGAGGGCTATGTGAGGTCAGAGGGTAAGGTAAGTCATGTGGCAGAAGCAGCTAGAAAGTTGCAGCATGGCCTGAACCTGTTTAAACATACTTTCTCACACTGGGCCTCATTCAAGTTGGTAGTCTTTGTATCACTCCAGTGTACCAGGCTTTTCTGGTTTAGGGTCACCAGCCAGCTCCCAAATCATGACACAGAGAATTATTATTTGTGTTGAAAGCTCATCCTACCTCAGGTTCATTTTGCTAGCTCTTTTAACTTAACCTGTTTCTCTTTCTTTACAGTATGCCTCTGTTCTTTTTACTTTTTATTTCTGTCCCTATGTCTAGCAGGATGGTGTCTGCCTGGATTCTGGCCCAAGGCATGTTCCTCATAGTCTCTTCTCCTTCTCTTCTCTTTTCTTCTCAAGCCTAGATATCTCCACCTATTTATTCTTCCCCCTTGGAAGTCCCACCTATCCCTCTTGCCTAACTATTGGATGTTTTGCTTTCTATTAGACCAACTGGGTACCTTAGGAAGTCAAGCTGACTAAGCAGAGACTCATAAAATTCATTAGTATGAATACCACAGCCCATTATCACTTAATATAGCAGATAATAATTAATATTCAGATGTCAACCCACTAGAAACAAACTCTCTGATGGAGGAATCTTATTTAACTAAGGTCTTGAGAATACAGACCCAGGAATATCTTTTGCTGCTGCCTGTAACTTCACATTGCATTCTTCCCCTAGAAGCTATGATGAATCCCCCACTGCCTGTATACAGTATGTGAGTATCTCATGAATACATCCTGATTTCCTGATCATTTTTATCTGTGGATTGTCAAGAAGATGGATCCTCCTTAGTTGTATTGTCCAATTGTTATTAATAATGTTAGAATATACAGACTTTTGATGAATAAAATTTATCCAAAGAGATGCTACTCAAGTCAGGAATTATAAGTTCCCCTCAAGAGTTGTCTTGGAATTCAGCTTAAGAAAACAGCTGTATTACCCCAACTGCCAAAATAGCCCTATACTATCAACTGATATAAACCTTCAAGATAACTTTAGATTAGAACAGGTGCCTTGATAGTGGTTTCTAAAATAAACTATTTACAGAAAAAAAATAACCTTATTTACAAGGACATACAACAAACTGTCTGTACTGTTGAACCAAGGTAGCAAGTGTGAAGCAACTTAATTGCTGTGCCAGGTCTTGCTGATAATATATGATAATGATTAATGCTTTCCACGAATTCCTAACCTCAGTTTTACGGCTTTTGTTCAGGTACACCATGAGAGAAGATTCTACAACTGTCCAGGGCTATAAAATTAATCTGACTTCATGGCCCCGAGAAACAGTTACAAGTTTTCTTTTTTATGGTCAATGGTTACACGTAGGCCAGAAAGTACTTTCTGAGATTTAAAGTACCATGTCATGGGAAGTGCCTGTTTGAGCAGATATTAAACGATGTATAGTAATCAGGCCCAATTCATGACACATTTGCTCTTTAAAAACAGTCTCTGAGTTGAGAAAGTCCAGCTTTTATGACCAATACCACAAAATGTTAGTTTAAAAATGTTTATACACTTAGAAGTATAGGATATAGCACACAATTTCCTTATTTCCTTAGATACCATAGTAGTTTAGTTCTATAACTCTATTAAAATATTTTCTTTACATCTGCAAGCTATACCCCACCAAGTGAGTTGACTGAGAGAAAGTGCTCTTTTCTCTTGCTCTGTAAAAAGTCATCTAGATTTATTGCAGGAGAGCTGTTAGGAAGACTCCATTCCTTATCATTTACTTAGAAATGGAAAATGGTCTTCAAATGTATCTTCTATGTTGCTTAAGGGTTGAGTAAGTATTTAAGTTATGAAGAACAGAGAAACTTTGGAATATCACAAGAAAATATCATGAGAGACGAAGTCAGAATGGGCTAGAAGAATAACATCATATATGAGAGAATTAGAAGTGAAACATCAAGAGTAAAGATAGATTCAGAATGAGAGATAAAATAGAGATAGCAGAGAACATAGAGAGAAACATCTTGAGAGAATTCAACATGAGAGAATAAATGGAGAAACTAACCGAAAGTGTGCAAGTGCCTTTCTTTTTACTAAACACCCTCAGATAGAAAAGTTTTGCTTACACCAACTCTGTGGATTTCTTTCAATGCTATGGGCACTGTCTAGGAACTGGTTCTCCATAGTCCATGGTATATGGAAAACTTTCAAAATACTCAGTCATATCATATTTTATTATTTATGCTTAAAGGGGTTTTATCCAGTTTGACCTTATCATTTCTTTACATTTGTTTCACTTGATATTTCTGAGGCAAAATTAATCCCATTTGGAGATGAGAAGGTGGGCCTTGGAAATTCAGGACCTGACCAAAAACGAAAAACAGAGATTGCAGGTTATAGAGAAGGGCTGGAGGTCACACCACTTGTGTCTTACCTCTTGCCCTGAATAAAAATATTGCATTCAATTATATTCACCAATATTTACTGACTCTGCCTTAGAGTTCAATATGCACCATAATCAGTGGCAATAAATAAACATGGATATAGTCAATAATGTTGCCATAGAGACTATCACACAGAGCTTAGGAAATTTTGCTTTTAAAATCTGTAAACTTTAATGACTCAAACTCTTGGAGAGCTCCATTATCTATTGCAAAGTCAGCAGTAATTTGTTGGCTGACTCACATTGCTTTAAAACTCCACATATTCACACAGTGTGTTAAGGATAAAACAAGTTCAATATGTTTTTTTTAATAGCAGCATCATTTTATACCTGGAGAAATAGTTATCCCTGCTCACTGTCTTCTTGTCCTGTGATGAGATTCTGTACAATGCTGTGGGAAACCCCTTCTGTATGCTATGAATATTTGTTGCACTTACTGGTTGATAATAAAAGCTATTTTGGCCTATAGTAAGGCAGAATATAGCTAGGCAGGAAATATAGCTATTCAAACTGAATACAGGTAAAAAGAAAGGGGGAGTCAGGAGAGAAGTAGAATAGTAGCCTAAGAAACGGGATGCCAGCAGACCAATAAAAGCCATGGTGACATGGCAATACATAGATTAATAGAAATTAGTTAGTTTAAATGTAAGAGCTATTTAAACTATAGGCCAAACAGTTTGCAATTAATATTAAGAATCTGAGTGATTATTTAGAAGCAGCTGTGGGACAGGGAGGAACAAAGAAACCTCTGTTTACAGGACAGATTTTTCCTCTCCTAGAATACAAGAAGTAAATACCTTGAGAAGGGGAAGGGATTTTTTTTTAAAAATCTTCTTACCCAGTCCTTGAGTTTCATACACTACATTTCAATCATATTCATACTTCCTGTAGCTCCTCACAGGTCCCTTCCTCATTCCATATGCTCCCAATATTGTGCACATTGAATAGTCATGGATCTGTGTTAATGAACTGCATAAAACATAATAATAAATATATATGACTAGATAATATAATAATAGGTAAATAATAAATTAGTAAATTATTATAAATAATAAGTAAAAATACTTATTCCTAATATATAAATATAACCTCAATTTCTATATTTTTGCTTGTATGCACATCTACAAGTAAAATTTTGTGGTTTGAAAATACTTATTTTCCTTTAATTTTGTGTCTCTCACTGTGTGTTATTGTGCAGTGTATGAAGAGGCCAGGAGAGGGTGCTAGATCGACTGTCACTGGAGTTTTAGAAGTAATGAGCTGCTGGTGCGGGAGAATTGTCTGTATTCTGTCAATCATGATTTAAATAGATGCTGATTGGCCATTAGCCAGGATGTATAGGTGGGACAACCACACAGGAAGTAGAGGCGGAGCAAGGAGAATAGGAGAATTCTGGGAAGCAAGAAGCTCCCTTGGCATTCCTGCACAGACCACCAAAAAATCAGGATGTGACCTGCCCCACTGAAAAAGGTACTGAGCTATGTGGCTAACATAGATAGGGATAATGGGTTAAAATAAGCTACAAGAGCTAATGGGAGGCCTAAGCTAATGGGCCAATCAGTTTATAACCTAATGTAGACTCTCTGAGTGAATTTCTTTGGGACTTGCTGGCTGTGGGACCTGGTGGGAGGCCAGAAACCAACCAGGCCTTCTTGCAACAAGCTGCCATATGTGGTAGCTAGAAACCTTCCTCCAGTCCTCTCTAAGAACATTAAGCTCTTTTAACTGCTTACCCATTTCCCCTGCCCCAATTTTTGGTACTTTAGCTAAAATATGGTTTAAATAAAAGATAACTATATCTCATACTCTTAGTATCTCCAAGTATTAATGGCATAGTCACTAGAAGAAACATGGCTAGCTATATAAAGTGTATGTATGTAAATCCCATTTTTTTCCAACGAACCACATTTTATACCACAAGCCAGTGTGTCAGATGGAAAAACCAAGCAGCCACTGAGGAAGCAGGGTATATAGAAAATGAGGTAACAAGTCATGATCCATATAGCAAAGCATAGATCAAAAATATGGATTAAATTCAATGTAAGATTCAATGTAAGAGTTAGGTAGCAACAAGCCTGAGTATTTATAATTGACATTAAGCCACTGTGTCAGCTATTTGGGAGACAGCTGACAAAATTCAGAAAAATTCTACCTACAACAGGCCAAAGGTTTTGAGGATGCTCCCGCGGCCTTGCCTAGTAATAGAACACGGTGAGGTTGGGGTCATATCTTCCATGACTAGGAGACTTCTCTAGGGTCACTTTCATAGATACCAGAGAGTTTCCATTGCACTAGGTTTTTACATGATTCCCTCAAGGGATGCAAATTCCAATCATCTCTCCCAGTACTCTCACCCTCCACCCCACTCCATCCAACATGAACCCATGTTACCATCCTCACACACAACAGTACACCCACAAGATCTATTCTATATACCCTTCTCAGGAGATCCACGTGTTCTCCCTTGAGCCCTCCTTTTTACTTAAACTCTCTGGGTCTGTGAATGATAGCATGATTATCATTTACTTAAAAGCTAAGGTCCACTTATAAATAAGTACATATCATGTTTGTCTTTCTGGGCCTGGGTTACCTCACATAGGATTATTATTATCTAGTTCCATCCATTTGCCTACAAATTGTATGATGTCATTGTTTTTAATAGATTGGCAATACTCCATTCTGTAATTGTGCCATTCTTCAGTTGTATTTAACCATTCTTCAGTTGAGGGAAACCTAGGGATATTTTTAGTTTTAGCTATTATTAATAACTCTGCTATGAACATAGTTAAGCATGTGTCCTTGTGAAAGGATAGGGTATATTTCGGGTATATGTCCAAGAGTAGTTGAGCTGGGTCGTGAGGTGGATCAATTCCCAATTTTCTGAGAAACTGCCATATTGATCTTCACAGTGGCTGTGCTATTTTGTACTCCCCTTGCTCCACATCCTCACCAGCAGGAGCAGTCACTTGTGGATTTGCACTAGGTTATTCTAACAGATATAAGATGGAATCCCAAAGTAGTTTTGATTTTCATTTCCCTGATAGCTAAGGATGTTCAACATTTCCGTAAGTATGTCTTGACTATTTGAAATCCATGTGTTGAGAATTCTCTGTTGAGAGCTGCACTCCATTTTAACTGAATTATTTGCTTGTTGGGGTCTAGTTTCTTTTTTTCTTTATGTATTCTGGATGCTAACCCTTTGTCAGATGTAGAGGTAATGAAAATTCTTTTGCATCTTCTAAGCTGCTGTCGTGTCCTATTGATGCTGACCTTTGTTTTACAGACGCTTTTCAGTTTCATGAAGTCCTATTTACTTATTGTTTATTCTTAAAGCCTGCACTATTAGTACTCTGTTCAAAGCTATTCCCCATTTTCTCTTATTGGGTTCTTTTCTACTAGTGTATCTGGTTTTATGTTGAGGTCTTTGATAAACTTAGATTTCAGTTTTGTTCAGGTGATGGAAGTGAATATATTTACATTCCTCTAGAGGTTGACATCCAGTTAAAACAGCACAATTTGCTGAAGATGTTTTCTTTTTCCATTGTGTATTTCTGGCTTTTTTTTTTTTTATCAAAAATCAGGTGTCAATAGGTATGTAAATTTATGTCTGGGTCTTCAATTCAAATGAATTGGTCAAGTTGCCTGTTTTTATGCCAATACCATATAGTTTTTGTTTCTACAGCTCTGTACTACAGCTTCAAGTCAGGGACAGTGACACCACAGGATGTTCTTTTGCTATACAGGGAGTGTTGTAGCTATACTGGGATTTTTGTTTTACCATATAAAGTTAAGTATTGTCCTTTCAAGGTCAGTAAAGAATTGTGTTGGAATTTTCATAGGGATTGTATTGAATCTGTAGATTGCTTTTGGTGGGATGGTCATTTTACTATGCTAATCCTACTGTAGTGGTTTGAAAGAAAATGGTACTTGAAGAGAGTGGTATCATTAGGAGCTGTGCCCTTACTGGAGGAAGTGTGTCACTCTAGGGATGAGCTTTGAAGTCTCTTTTTCTCAAACTTCCCTCAGTGTGACAATCAGTCAACTTCCTATTGTCTGCAAGATGGAGCACTCTCAGTTCCAGCGTCCTGAGTCCTAGGGCCACCCCCCAAGAAGACCAACACGGGGCCACACTTCCAAATGCAAAAGCAAGGTTTTGTTCATTAAGTATGGGCTAGCACGGGTTCTCTGCCTCACAGTCTGACACAGCAGATGGAGGGAGAAGGACATTGTCTACTATTGTAAGGGGTTTATAAAGACAAAAACCAAATACAATCACAAGGTTACAGTCTCAAAATACAAAATTATGTATCCTATATCATAACTGGCTAAAGGTGAAGTAAAGCTCAGCTGTTAGTTCCTGATAGTCTATTAGTATCTAAGGGGGATAGCAACAGCCCCCCTCCAGACATATGCTGACCCTGCGCTAACCATAGGGGCTGCTTGAAATATTGCCCAGCTGATATCGCCCAGCTGATAGGCGAAGTTGGGTGGGGAAATGGGCTGTGGTCAGCAATTTATGTAACTTAGGTTTCTCCATTAGCTATTACTTCCTCTAAAGAGGGGTCCTATGGTCTTCAATTTATCCAGGGAACTGGGGGTGGCCTTCAGCTTATCCTGAGGGCTGGGGTGGAGGTCAGCCCCCAGCTCTTCTGCAGCCTTCAGCTTATCCTTGGGGTGGGGTGTAGTTCAAAGTTCCAAAAGGGCCCAGCACAGAAATGGAATCTTTTCAGCAGCACATCTGCCTGCATGCTGCCATGCTCCCTTCATGATCATAAAGAATTGAACCTCTGAAACTGTAAGCTGTAGCATGAATTCTAGTTGGTTTTAATAATAAAAACCCAGAGTCAGATATACAGGTTAATACTGAAGATAAGAGAAGCAAAGCACCCAGCCACTAGAGAGTTCTTTTACCTCCACCAATGCTCAGACCAAAGGAGCAATCCTGTCCTCAGACCGCCTCCTCAGACTTCATTCCTCAGACTACCAAACCTCAGACTGATCTCCTGTTTACTTTAACCTTATATTTCTCTCTCCACCCAACCATATCACTCTTGTCTCCACCTCCCTAATGCTGGTATTAAAGGCCTGTGATTCCAAGTTCTGGGACCACATTTGTGTGAGCTTTGTTTCTCTTTTAGACATATTCAATCTTAACAGAGATTCCCCTTCCTCTGTCTCCTGAATCCTTGAATTACAGGTGTATGCCACCACTCCCTGGCCTCCAGAGACTTAGTTCTGTACTTTAATCTTCAGATAAGCTTTATTTTTATTTGTTAAAATGCAAACAAAGAATCACTACAGTGAGCCACCCTCAATTAAATGTTTTCTTTATAAGTGTTGCCATGGTCATGGTGTCTCTTCACAGCAATAGTAAACCCTAAGACAGAAGTTGGTAACAGGACTGGGGTATTGCTGTGATAGGCCTGATTATGCTTTAGTTTGGAGTAATATGGACTTTGATACTTTGGATTAGGAGAACGGTGGAATATTTTAAGCACTGCTTAGTAGGGCATACCAGTAGAAACATGGAAGATAAGTTAGTGATAATGATTTGAAATGTCAGAAGCTGGCTCAAGGGGTTTCAGAAAAGAATCTGAGTATGTTGCCTAAAAATCATTCTTGTGATATTTGGTGAAGGCCTTTTGCCCTTGTCCAAAGTTTCTGCCTGAGGCTAGTGAAGAGTTTTAGATTAATTCCCATGGCAGAAGAAATCTCAATGCAATCTAGTATAGACTCTGGTTTTTAGTGGTAACTCTAATGATGGTTTATAATGAAAAAGAGCAAGCTGAGCAGGATAAATTACAAACTGTAAGTTTTAAGGAGAAAGATAGCACCAGGAAGTGGAGTGAAGTGCTGTGTCCAAGGAGATAAACAGATTGAGAAAATAAATAAAAGGAGTGGTGACCTCAAGGCAGGATCCATTTGGTTAAGCGTCCAACTTGTGGATGGAACTGAAGAAAAGTTTAAAGCTGAGTGTTTGAATCCCACCTTTAATCCCAGCGCTGGGAAGGCAGAGGCTGGCAGATCTCATGGTCTGAGGCCAGTCTGGTCTAAAGAGAACCAAAGTAAGGCAGTGAAGAACAGAAATCTGATGAAGCTGTAATTGAATGAGGGGGACATGTTCCAGTCCCAGTAAGTACAGAACATGGCAGCTTTGGCCACAGGCCAAATGGTTCTAATTTTAGAGTTAAGGCTACAAAGAAATAGGTTATAGAATTTGCCTCTGGGCCTAAAGAAAACCACTGAGGACAGAAAGCTAAACAAAATTGAAGATGTGGAGAGGGATTTGACATCAGACAGGGAGAAGCAGAGTTTGGAGTTTGCCCAGTTGGTTTTTGATCTTGTTTTGGTCCAGCAATTCCTCATTGTCCTCCCTCCCCTGTGTTGTAGAATGGTAAGGTATACCCTGTGTCATTATATGTTGGAAGTATGCAATCTGCTTTTTCATTTTGATTTTTAAAGGAGAATTACAGCTTAGAGATTGTCATGCACCTCAGAAGAAAATTGGACTTTGGCCTTTTAAATAGTGTAGAGACTATAATAGACTAGGGAGACTTTTAAAGATGAACAGAATGCATTTTTGCAATATATGGCTATATCCTTTGGAGTCCACAGAGTGGAATGTAGTAGTTTGAAAGAAAATGGCCCCAAAGGAAGTGATAATATTAGGAGCTGTGACCTTGTTGGAGGAAGTATGTCACTGCGTGGGTGAGTTTTGATGTCTCTTTTTCTCATGCGTCCTATAGTGTGGCAGTCAGTTGACTTCCTGCTGCATGCAGAAGTAGCACTCTTAACTCGAGGACCACATCTTCCTGCACACTGCCAGGCTTACCTTCATGATAAGAGTGTACTGAACCTCTGAAGCTGTAATAGAGTCGCTCTCAATTAAACATTTTCCTGATAAGAGTTGCCATAGTCAGTGTCTCTTCACAGTAATAATAAGCACTAAGATATCTACAAATCCATGAGCATGGGAGATCTGCTGAGGTCCATGTAAGGGAAACAGCAAGCAACTTTGGAACTCATGGAAGATTGCCCGGGCCCATGGGTAAGTCAACAGAGACCCTGTTGTGGGGGGGGGAGGGGCGGGAGAATGAGAATTGAAAGGAAAAAGAGACATAAAAGATGGAGACAAGACAGGATTCTGATCAAGCCTCATTTATTCAAGGGAATAAGCAAGGTAAATATAGGGTAAGGAAAATAAGGAAGTTCTTCTTGTGTATATGGGTAACTAGACAACTGTAACTAGGCAACCTAACCATGGCCTAATGGTCAAGTGGAAATCCTTAACTGCAACATGCAAAAAGGCCAGAATGTTCAGAACACAGGAATAATGGGGCAATAACTCCTCACAGAGTTAATTTTGACAGATCAGAAAAGCAGGAAAAGCCAAACACAACAGAGTGGGAAAAACTTATTCAGGGAGCCAGTGGCCAACTCCTCCTTCAGTTGAAGACATCAGAGGCAGTAATATTTCTTGTATGGTCCATTTCTTCATTTTCCTTATCTGAAATTTAAAAATATTTGTTCTCAGGGAGACATTTAATTCCTGGAATCTGTTAGATCATCATTTTCATTGTTTTGTATTTTATCAATTTGTTTAACTAGGCATTCAGGAAGCCATCTAGCAGATTTCATGTTTTTGGAATAAATGCATACTGACCCTTATCCCCAAAAGAGTGCTAAGGCACTGATGAAAGAGATTAGAGAGGACTTAATCTCAACAATACCTTACAGCATTATAAATAACTTGCCTGAAGTCATGGCCTTACCTGCTATGATCTATCCTGTTACTATGGATGAAAAGCAAGGAAATGTTAATTATTCAGAAGGATAAAAGTTGTAAATGAGAACCTATGCATATGAAAATTTAAAAGGTATTAAGAAAGATACAGTTTCTGATGGTTGTTAAATACCTGGTCTTTAAGAAATATCAGCATTATTTGCAATAGCCAGAACCTGGAAACATCCCAGATTCCCCTCAATCAAAGAATGGATGAAGAAAATGTGGTACATTTATAAAATGGAGTACTACTCAGTGGTTAAAACAACAATGATGCCCTGAAATTTGCATGCAAATGAATGCAACTAGGAAAAAAAATCTGAGTGAGATAACCCAGACCCAGAGAGATGAGCATATTTACTCACTCATAAGAGGATACTAGCTGTAAAGTAAAGAATAAAAAGCCTATAGTCCACTACCCTAGAGAAGCTAAGTAACAAGGTGAGCCCTAAGAGAAACAAATGAAGATTTAAATAGACAAGATCTCCTGACAAAACTGGGGACATGGGGTCGGGGAGAAGGGATGATGGAAGGATAAGAGGAGGTGAGAAGAGAAGAGAAAAGTAGAATTTGAGGGAATAGACTATTTGAGATAGGGGAAGAACAGAGATGGAGGGCAAGGAAAGAGATATCCTAATTGAGGGAACCATTATGGGGCTAACAAGAAACCTAGTACTAGAGAAATTCTAAGTAATACACAAGGATGACCACAGCTAAGACTCTAAGCAATAGTGGAAAGGGTGCCCAAACTGGCCTTGCCCTATAATCAGATTGATGACTATTCTAAATGTCAAAATAGAACCTTCATCTAGTAACTGATAGAAACAGAGGCAGAGACACACAGTAGAACACTGGACTGAGTTTCCAAAGTCCAATTGAAGAGTGGTGGGAGTGAGAATATGAGCAAAAATGTCAAGACCATGATGGGAACAACCCACTGAAAAAGCTTACCTGAACTAATGGGAAATTACCAACTCTGGCTGGACAGGGAAAGAACCAGCATAGGACCAAACTAAACCCAATGAATGTAGGTGACAATTGTATGGCTGGGGCAGACTGAGGGGTCATTGGCAGTGGTTCCAGGATGTATCCCTACTTATTGGACTGGTTTTTTGGAACCCATTCTCTTTGGAGGGATACCTTGCTCAGCTTAGATATAATAGGGAAGGCCTTGGTCCTTCCTCAAAGCAATATGTCTTACCCTCTCTGAGGAGTTGATAGGGGTGGAGTGAAAGGCAAGGTGGAGGGAATAGAAGGAGGGGAATAAGTGGGAACTGGGATTGGTATGTAAAATGAAAAAAAAGGTAATTGTTTCCTTTAAAAATAACCAAAAATTTTAAAAAGAAGGAAAAAAGAAAAGAAATAGGATTACCCAAAATAACTGGCTTAAATTAGTCTGAGCAGTATTAGAATATGATCCTCAGTTACAATGAAAGAGCAATTGAGAGCGGAAGCTAAGGCCCTTGAACATCAAGGTAAGATCGACAGTTATGAGGGTTCCCAAAATCAAATTCTTGGTGAGGGCCATTATGCTGATGTAAATAGTAAGGCTACATACAATGAACACATCTTGTCCCTATGCCATAAAACAGACTTGAATGCTTGGGAAAGGATTCATGAAAGAGGAAAAATAATTGAGTCATATATTAAAGTTACACAAGACCCAAAGAGCACTTCAGTGGATTTTTGCAAAGATTAACTAAAGCTGTACATATAGAGTATCAGATCAAGAAGCTAGATGAATATGCATTGAAACTCTAGCTTTTGAAATGCTAATTTAGAATAAAAAAGGATAATTGGGCCTTTAAAGTCAGATCTGCACCCATGGACAAAGGATCTTAAACACAACAAATATTGAGTCTAAGATGATGAGACCTAAATGGGAGAGGAGATTTCCAAGGGCCTGAAGAGACATAAAAATGCCAAATGTTTTAACTGTGGTGGAGTAAGCCATCTGAAAAGAAATTGTAGACAGGGTGTTCTTAGAAATAATGTTTCTTTTAGGAATGATCAAAATAGAAGAGCCCAACCTTTTAGATTATGCAGAAGATACAGCAAAGGCCGACATTGTACCAATGAATGCAGAACAACAAGAGACAAATAAGGCAACAATTTGCCATTCAAAAATGTCTTGGGAGGACTCTTACAACTTCCAGAAGTTGTCATCTAACGTCCATGTACCCACTGTGGCACATAGACACACAAGAACACACTCACACACACACTAAATAAATAAGTGGATAAAGTAACAAAGAAATAAATGTGATAGAAAAATTTTAAGGAAATGCATTCTGATGTGTGCCACAACTTGGATACATGTTGTACTGAGCAAATAAATCCATCATAAAAAATGAAAAACTGTTCTTTCTTTGTTCTGTATTGTTAGTGTTTTGATTATTATATGGCTAGGGGATTTTTCTTTTCTGATCCAATCAATATGCTATTCTTCATGCTTCTTTTATCTTTAGGTTAGAAATTTTTCTTCTATGATTTTGTTGAAAATGATTTCTGGGCATGGTGAGCAGAAGACAGATATCCAGAACCTACAGACCTGGCCCAATGTAGGATACCACTATGATAATCAAGTATGTAGTGTAGACATGAGATTAATAAGAACTCAGGGTCAGAAATTGAGGTTCAACCGTAAGATCTGAAAAGCAAAACAGCCAGCCACTGGCTCTTACCTCAACCTTAGTCTGAAACAATGGTCTTACCTTCAGGAATATCAGAATGAGGTTGTGTCTGAGAGCTGTCTTCCATCATCTAATATGCCTCTCTAAGGCTGGGATTAAAGGCATGCACCACTGGGACTAAAGACATGCACCACCCGATTTCTGTGGCAACTAGTCTGACTACTGGGATTAAAGGTGTGTGTTACCATAATCCAGTCTGTAAGGTTGGCCAGTGGGACTGTTTTACTCACAGATCTTCAGGCAGTCTTTATTTATTAAAATACAATTAAAATGCCGCTACAGAAGTGGAGCTGTTCAGATACTGTGGAAGAAGGCATAACTGGAGACTGAAAAACAGTGAGGAACAGGCTGATGTGAGTAGCCTGTGTTGCCACTTCAGGACATGTAATGTTCAGACCTGTGCTGCCAGGTCAATGGCCCTACCACAGTCAGGGTCTGCGCTGATGTCCATGGCCTGCATTACCTCCAAGGGCCATGTGGATGCCCATATTCTGAGCCACCATCTGAGGTCATATTGGTATTCAAGAGCCATGATGATCTCTGTGACTTTTGCTTCTACCTGAGGCCATGGTGGCATGTAGGTCCATGCTACAGCCAAGAACCAGGTCTGGGTCCGTGGTCCTACCTCAGTAAGGGTCTTTGTTGATGTCCATGGTCTGTGTTACCACCAAAGCCCATATGGAAATCATGGTCTTGACTGTTATTACCAGAGTCCATGTAATATCTGGGTCTTTGCTGCAGCTGTTGGCAATGTCTGTGTCTGTAGTCCTACCACAGTTGGGGTCATGGTGATGTCTTTGACCTACATTTGCATCAAAGGACATCTGGATCCCCCTAGTCTGAACTGCAACCTGAGGCCATGTGACGTCCCAGCCTGAGCTGACACTGAGGACTGTATCTGGGCCTGTGGTCCTACTGCATCTGGGTCTGTGTTGATGTCCATGGTCCCTGTTACCACCAAAGGCCATACAGATGTCTGAGAGACCTGGAATATCACCAGCCTTTGGAAAGCAGCTTGTACCCCTCAACAGTTGCTGCAGTGGGAGAGCTTGCCCCGCCCTTCATGAGAGAACTGGTCCCAGTAGCTTGGGCACTGGAGACCTCACCCTGCCCTCACAAGGAGGATGTCCTGGTGGAGACCTAGGTTCACCAACCCAGTTACCACCCAAGCCCACATCCAGGGTTTTGAGTTGACCCACCCCAACAGCTAACTCCTTTATGACCTGATTGAATGCATGAAGGGATCAATCCTGTAGAACCATAGCCACAGGATCTCCATGACTTGTAGAACAACATAATACCTGAGAGGAGTCTCATTGAGGGTCCAGTATTGATGGCATAGCAGAAGCCAGGGGCCTTGAACCAGACTAACAACTCATTGCAAAGAACATTTACAAGTAAAGCTGTGTGGGCCAAAGGATATACTGCATTATACACCACAGCCCTCTTATTTGTTCTAACATGAACAAATAAGTTTTGGAGAGGCAGAAAAGATGGAGAAGATAAGCATTATTGCTTTTTTATTTCTACTTTTTTATTTTCTTTTGGTAGGGGAGGCTATAAGGGTAGAACGAAGGCAGGAAAGGACTGGGAAAGAAGTGGGATCAGGGTATATGACATAAAATTCCCAAAGAACCAGAAAAAGAAGACAAGATGAAGAAAAGAAAATATTTTCTGGGCCTTATGTTTGCAGGGTTGACTATTTGGGGTCACTCCAAGTTCCTGTCTTGAGTGAATGCCCTGGCTTCTCTCAGTGATTGAGTGTGGCTTGAGAATTAAAAGATGAAATAAACTCTTTTCTCATGAAAACAAACAAAACAGAACAACTCAAGTGATTTTGTTTCCCATGAATGCCAGGAGCTATACCCATAAAGTCTCACCAAAATAACTGCCTAGGAAAGGCCCAGAGGAATGATTCCAGTAGAAAATCCAGTGTGAAGGGCCAGCCTGGCAGAGCTGGGAAGAGAGACTACAGCCTGTGAGCACTGGAACAGGGGCCCAAGCCAGCAAAGCCCCACAGGGGAGAAGATGACTTAGAAGTTTGGAATTAGATGTTTGCCCCATTGACTTTGCTTCTGACTTGAGCTCATTATACATCCCTAGTCCATTCCTTCCTTTAGTAACTTCGTTTATTCTGTGTTAGTTCCACACCTCCAACCCCACCTCTATCTTAGAAGAACGAAACTTTGATGGATAACTTTCTTCTGCCAATGGTTTTTAAGAGGCTTGACCAGGTACCAAAAAGCTGAGGTCCATTCTGCTCCATCTCTTCTTCCTACAAGCCACACCTGGATGTCAGATCCCATTCCGATTTCCTACTGTGATCTGTGAATTCCCTTTTAATAAAGAAAAACCTGAGAATACTCTATTCAGAGTTAGCTTGGTATTATTTGACTCATGTCCCATTCCCTCTTCCCCCAATTTGGCACATTTGGCATCATCCGGCCACCCAATGTGGGAACAGGTCCATGCTTATCAGGACTCCCCACCCCCTGCGGCATTCCTGGTTCGCCAGCCTGGGCACATTTCTTGCCCACCCACCGCTCACCAGCAGCTGCTTAGGACTTTGACTCTCGTGGCCCATGACTCCAGCCAGCACCCAGATGCAGCACCTCCCTCATTCAACCTGCTGCTGCCTAGGACTCCAATTATCGCTACGGTCCACCATTTCACGGTGGTTCACAACTGATGGAAAGCCACATAAAACTTTCTCCCTGTACATAATCATTTTAATTGTCCTTGATTTTGCTCTTATTTTGTTAAACAAAGTATATTTGTCAGTATCTAGGTAGGTAACACACTCAAAACCAAACTGGGACTGTTTGCCACTGCTTGCATCTCTCCACCATGCAGGGCAACTGTGAAACCTGCTGGCCAATAAAGATTATTACACCTATTCCAATTCATTGTAATTGCCTTATAACAGATAAGATTTGAAAAAAAATGCATGATGACTAATATTACCATTCATGAATTTAATAGCCATTTTGCTTATACAATAGATGATATTCTGAAAGGCTTATGTGATTTTCTTTATACATCCATTTATTTGATTTTGGGAATTAGTTTTGTTTTTCATATTATATCATAAGAAAATGGTTTGATAAGAGAGCCAAGAATGAGGCACTTTTATAAATGATACAGTCTTCACAGACTAATAATGAATAACTAGTTGAAGAAATTAATATTATGGAACAGGAAAACATTAATTTGACAGACAAAATCCAATCAATATTGAAGGGTACTGAGACATTATCTTATCTAAAAAAAATTCACAATGCTGAATTTAATAATCAGAATCTGTTGAAAAGTTATGATAGGTTAATGGAAAAGGTATCTCTCCAGTAAGCTAATATGCACGCCATCAAAATTATGTTCAAGGATGAGACATTATCTTTACTGGACAAATTTCACACCTTGGAATCATCAGTGAGGACATTAGAATGGAACACTCAACAGGAGATTCAGACTTTATGAAAGGCAGTGGTGAAAGGTTTGAAAAGATTGATAAAATTATCAAAACTGATGAGCAGGGACAGAAGATATAAGAAACAAGATTTAGCCTCGCCAGTATATGCCAGACTCTGGCATGACTTACCAGGAGTTTTAGCTGCCTGTCAGATAATTTTCTCTGAGAAGCCATCTGGCACAAAATTCCCTAAAGCAGTCAAAGAATTTCCATGGCAACCTACAGATATGAGCAATTTAAAAGAAATTAAGCAAGAAATAATATCTTATGGCCTGAATTCACCATTTATTAGGGAAATGGTGAAAATGTGGGCTTCAAGCAATAAGGTTACCACACAAGATTGGTTTCAATTAATTTCAGCAGTCCTAGAAAATGGATCTCAGCTGCTATGGAAGTTCTATTGGCAAGAAGAGGCAGAACTTTTAGAACAACTGAGAAAAGCAAAAGGATTTGAGACTTCCAAAAATAAAATTCTTCACAAGGGTCATTACTCTGATCCTCAGGACCAGGCTCTATAGAATGAACACACCTTGTCCCTGTGTAGCACAGCAGCTTTAAATGCTTGGGACAGGATTCATTAACTAGGAAAGAGAACTGAATTATATATTAGGGTTAAACGGGGCCAGAGAGAACCCTTTAGTGACTTTTTACAAAGATTAACAAAGGCTGTACAAGTAGAAGTAATATACCCAGATGCTAGACAAGTACTTATTGAATCTCTGGCTTTTGAAAATGCCAACTTAGAATGCAAAAAGATACTTGGACCTTTGAAGGTTAGAGCAGCACCAGTGGATGAATAGATCCTACATTCAATGAACATTGAGACATTTGACTATAATACTGAGGTATGGGTAGAAGACACAATTTCCAAAGGTATAAGGAGACATCAGATTGCCAAACGCTTTCATTGTGGTAGAATAGGACATCTGAGAAGGGATTATAGACAAGGAATTCCAAGGTATAATGTCTCCTCTGGGAATGGCAAGAACAGGCAGTCTCAGCCTTCTGGAATACGTAGGAGGTAAGGAAAGTTTTGCCTAAATGGAGATTAAAAATTTCTCCTGAAAAAGTACAAAGAAGAGATTCTGTCAGTTACCTAGGTTACAAAACAGGGTTACAGAAAATTGGAACACAAAAGGCACAAATTAGGCAAGACCAATTGCAGACCCTTAATGACATTCAAAGATTGTTAATAGACATTTCCAGTCTAAGACAAGCTGTTGGGATAACACCTGATATAAAACCTCAGATGGTGACAAAGACTTAAATTGTCCCAGGGAATTAACAGCTGAAGCTGAGAAAAAATTGACTGTCATTGAAGAGAAATTACAAGAGGCACATGTGAATAGGGTGAATCCAAATCTTAATTGCATTCTAGCCATATTGCCTTCCAGAATTTCCCCTACAGTAATTTTAATGCAAAGGGAATTCATTATAGTAGAATTGATCTTTTTCCCACATAAACCTAGTAAAAATTTAAAAATTTATGTAGAAAAAGTCTCTGAACTAATTATAAGAGAAAAATTGGGACTTCATCAATTAGCAGTTACAGACCCAGCAGAGATTATAGTGCCTTTTACTACTGAAGAAGTTAAAAAATTATGGGAAGATAATGAACCATGGCAAAGAGCTTGTGCTAATTTTTTGGAAGAAATTATAGCAATTATCCCAAAACTGATAGAATTAACCTTATAAAGAGAACTTCTTGGATTCTTCCCCAAATTGTATGTGATGTACCAGTAACTGGAGCCCATCCATTTTATACTGATGCAAATAAATCAGGTTACAAATCAGAAGAATTAAGTAAGGTGGACAAAGTCTATAGAGTTATAAAATCACTTAAAATCAAAGCTGGCTTTTGAGTTGGACAATGGCTATTATTTTTTAAATTCAAGCATATTGTTAAAAGAAAAATTCAGGGTTTCTGTCTCATGTCAGGAGCCATATGGTATGGGACAGAAGAAAGAATTTAGGAAACGTTTTACTTTTCTCCATACCTATTTTTTATTGTATCTTTTATTGAATATTTGTTTATATGAATAAAGCTTATTTTTTCCACAGTGATTATATTAGACTTAATAACAACAGCAAAAATGAACAATAAAGAAAATTGGACTTTATAAAATTTAAATCACTATTTCACTTGATGTGGTGCCACACACCTTAATCTCATCACTTCAGAGACAAAGGCAAAAGATCTCTGTGAGTTGGAGGCCAGCAAGGTCTATATAGGAAGTTTCAGGCCAGACAAGCTACATAGAAAGACCTTGTGTCACAATAGATTTTCCTGCAGTAATCTTTAAAGTTTCCAGGAAGAAGATGGGGCCCCACAACAACGACCTCCACCTGATTGATATGACATCATGATTCTGATAGCACTACTATAAGACTGAGGCACCAGCTGCTCAAGGTGGTTCCAACTTGGTTGGATGAAATGGTGCACCTTCTTACAATGTTATGGCCAGAACTCCAAATAAGAACTTCAGAAAAACCCATTTGATATGTTCTGTATCATAACTTGTTTTGATACTTCAGCTCTCTGTGGAAGAGGTTTATAGTTGTCTGAGCCTTGTGAACAAATGCTGGGATGAGTTAAGACTTTGGAACTACTTAATGGATTTTTTTCTCTATAAAAAGGACATAAGTTTCAGGAGCCAGTAAGAACCAAGAATGGAAAGCTGCTGTTTGTTCCCTAAACTCATGCAGGCCTTTCTTTCTCTAAAGTTTGCACTAGTGGTAGTAAGAGGGTAGAAACATAGAACTAGACCTTTTGGAAGTGATTAAGATCATTAGAGTGGATCCCTAATAACAAAATCTTGTTACATTGTTGGGAGAGGGAAAAGAGTCTATGTGCTGAGATGCAAGGCATCCCATTAAGGCAGGAAGTGAAGTGGAAGCCATGGAGGAATGCTGCTTGCTATCTTTCTCCCAATGGCTTGCTCAGATTGCTTTCTTATATACACCAGAATCACCTATTGGGGCATGATACTACCTGGGTCCACTCATATCAATCATTAATTGAGAAAATGCCCCACAGACTTGCCTACTGGCCATCAGATAGACAGAATTCCTCAACTGAGATTCCCTATTCCCAGATAACTCAGCTTGAGTCAGATTGACAGAAAACTTAAGCAGTACAATATGTACATATGAAATACATAATACATATTTTATATATTGTAGAATTGACCAACACATACAATTATAGACCAGTGGGACAGAATTCAGTCAAGGTCCAGAAATAATGCAAAAATCCAATGAACAGTTGATATCTCCAAAGATACCCCAAGATAATCAGTTGCAGTGGTTATCAATCTTCCTAACGCTGTGACCCTTTAACAGAGTTACTTGTCTGTGGTAACTGCAATAATAAAATTATTTTGTAGCTAATTCGTAATTGTGATTTTCTACTGATAATATCTAATTTGCAACCCAGAGAGGTTATGACCAACAGGTTGACCACCACCCTCTAGTGGGCACAGTTCTTTACCATTGGTTCAGAGACACTTAAACACACATCAAGAGACTGTTTTTCCTACTTTTCTATATAAAGATAAATTTATTGGCACAAGAGCTTAAATATAAGACCAAAACTATAAAGATATTAGAAGAAGGCATCACTCCTATGCTAGTTCTTAGTGATCTTATATTTGTCAGGAACTTTCTTAGATTTAATAACAACAGCAAAAATGAACAATAAAGAAAATTGGACTTTATAAAATTTAAATCACTATTTCACTTGATGTGGTGCCACACACTTTAAAATCTTGTCACTCCAGAGACAAAGGCAAAAGATCTCTGTGAGTTGGAGGCCAGCAAGATCTTTATAGGAAGTTTCAGGCCAGACAAGCTACATAGAAAGACCTTGTGTCACAAAAACAAAAATTTTTAATTACACCATTATTTGTATTCAAAGTATTATCAAAGAAACAAAAGACAATCTCCAGAATAATAAGTACTTATATATGATAAGACTTTAACATTCAGGTATAAAGAGAACCAATCTATAACAAAAAACAAATATTAGAAAAAGTGGGAAAAGATCATGAACCCATGTTTCTCCAGGAAGAGATGCCTATGACAACCCATATAAGGTGCTCATCATTATCAGTCACTGTGGAAGCACAAACCTAAATGACTTCACATATTGAAGTTAACAGGTTATGATTCTGGCCATAATGACAAAAGCAATAACAAGTCTGTAGTCCTTGCTCATTGATAGCAATTTTTTCTTTTTTTATTAATTAAACTTTTTTATTTATTGTGTGTCCCAATGGCAGTTTCTCCTCCCCCATATCCTCCCTTTCCCTCCCTCTGAGTTTCTTCTGCCCCATTCTAACTGACACATATGCACTCCTTCTCTGTTTCTGTTCAGAAAGGGGCAGGCCTCCCATGGGTGTCAACAAATCATGGTATATCAAGTTGAGGTAGGATTAAGATCCTCTAGTTGTGTTAAGGCTGAGCAAGGAAATCCAGTGTGAAAAATAGTTCTGAAAAGCCAGTTCAAGTGTTAAAGACATGTCCTAATCTCACTGCTAGGAGCCCCACAAATAGACCAAGCTATACAACTGTCACACATATGTAAAGGGTCTAGGTTGGTCCATTCAGGTTTCCTAGTTGTCAGTCCAGATTCTATTATCTCTTATGAGCCCACATTAGTTTTTTATGATGACTTTGACCACCACCCCCCCCCATGGTTTATACAGTCCCTCCTCTCTCTTTTCGACAGGATTTCTGGAGCTTAGCTCAGTACTTGACTATGGATCTCTGCATTTGATTCCATCAGTCACTTGGTGAAGATTCTCTGATGGCAAATATGTTAGTCATCAATGTGATTACAGGAGATAGCAAATTCAGGCATCCTGTTGGGATATTTCATTTGTATTTTAATAAATAAAGCTTGCCTGAAGTTCAGAAAGTAAAACAACTACATTGATCAGCCTTACAGACCAGGCAGTGGTGACACACACCTTTAATGCCAGTAGCCACACTAGTTTGCCATAGAAACTGGGTGGTACTGGTGCATGCCTTTAATCCCAGCACTAGAAAGGAATATAAAATGGGAGGAGACAGCTCTCACACTCTCGTTCTGAGATTCCTGGTGGCAGGATCACCATTTTGGACTGAGGTAGATGTAAGAGCCAGTGGTCTGCTCTTTTGCTTTTCTGATCTATGGGCTGAACCCCAATTTCTATCTCTGGGTTTTATTAATTATACTATATTTGGTGCCCAAACGTTTGGCAAGAATTTCCACATAAAGCCTGAAAAAGCTTTTTAAAAAAATCATTCTAGACAGACAAGAAGAGAGTCCAGCACAGATGTTTGGTAACCACCTTTTCTCTGATAGACTGCTTGCTGGCATCAGGAAGAGGCATGGCTCCTTCAAGAGAGCCTTCCTGACTCAGAATTAGTGGCAAAAACCTCACAGTAATTTTAACAGGCTCAACCACCAAACTCATCAATGGTGTTTATGAGTAGCCATCCTCAGGCTTCTTGGTGGTGACATGGACCTAGAAAGTCCACAGAATTGTCACAATAAATATGGCTCCTACCAGTACTTCAACCATGAAGTGAGACTCACAAAAAGCTAAGGAATGGGGCAGAGACAGCTGCCAAAGCCACAACTTTAATCCTATCCATAATGCCTAGCAGATTAAGACTCACGTGATCAGAAAAAGATAGAGTTGTACAGAAAAGATAGATTTAGGAAAAAAAAAACTTCTAGAAAGTTTACAGTATGTTTAAAAGTATACATAGGTTTGGGGAAGTGAAACACAATTAATAAAAACTCAGAGAGAGAAACTGGGGTTCAACTTGAAGACCTGAAAAGCAAAGCAGCCAGCTACTGGCTCTTTCCTTGACTACAGTCCAAAAATGGCAATCCTGCTGCCAGAAATCTCAGAATGAGACAGAGCCTGAGAACTGTCTCCTCCCATCCTATAATCCTCTCTACGGCACCACTGGGATTAAAGGTTTGCGCCACTCAGTTTCTATGGCAACTGGTGTAGCTACTGGGATTAAAGGTATGTATTACCACTGCCTGGTCTGTAAGGCTGATCAGTGCAGCTGTTTTATTCTCTGATCTTCAGGCAAGCTTTATTAATTGAAATACAAATGATATTCCATTACAAGAGAAAAAAGAAAAAGGATAGAGAAAGTCATTTTAAAAAGAGAGAGAGAAATAGAGGAGTTAGGTATGGTAGCATATGCCTTTAATCCTAGCACTTGGGAGACAGAAAAAAAGTGAATCTCTGTGAGTTCAAGGTCAACCTGGTATCCAGAGTGAATTCCAGGACAGCCAAAGATACACAGGGAAACTCTTTCTCAAAAAAAACCAAAATTAAAAAATAAAAGAAATAATAGTTTTTTAAAAAGTGATATAAAGATAGAAAATATACAGAGAACCTGGATACTGTATGTTATTGTGTTGTCTTTGAATTGCTTGACTGCTGAGGAAGAAACAACAGTTACTTTTAAAAGACCTGTATTACAAATGTTGCTGGAATAATCGAACCTATATATTTTGAAAATGCCTTGACATCAAAAGTCGAAAGATATGTTACATAAGAGAAAAGGTTTTGCTTTTGTTCTCACAGGAAATGTGGTGTTGTAAATTCATTCTGAGTTAAGAAAAATAAAGTTTGGTCAAGAAAGACCACCTGAAATAGCTCCAATGGGAATGGATGGCACAGATGATCCAACATTTCAGAGCACCTCTATTGCAGTTTCCTCTGGTGTTCTACATCCAGAACAGCCTCAAGACTACTGGCTGAGATGATCCAGCCTTGCAGATTACTCCAGTCAGGACCTGACCATAATTCTAAATTTTCTTTTGGTTCCTATAAGATTACCAGCACCTCCAATCACCAGGAAGTAGCCTAGAAAACCGCACCCACATTCCCAAAAATTGGATTATGGGTGTTTGTCTTTGTTTAGAGTGTTGGTTACAAGTTGCTATGGATAATGATCAAGAAGAAAAGTAAAACAAATGAAATTAGATTCAAGGTTCTTGTTTTTGAAAAAAGAGGATATAGATATGGTAGGATAAAAAGGTAGATTATTGAATCTACTCTGGAAAGCAAAAAGGGAGGATATAAATATGATAAGATAAAATGTCGATATTGAATCTACTTTTTAAAGGCACTATTAGTTTTAAATGTTTTACATTAGATTGGACTATTATATAGTGTATACAAATTTTGTGTAATGTCACAAATTTGAGATTAATTTTGTTAGAACATACTGTACATACATTGCTACTCTTGTTCAAGGTATTGTATCAATTTAACTCAATTAACAATGTAAAGCAAATTTCTAGTCCTGAAAATTAGTAGTACCAACTGTTTAGGATAATAAGGAAATACAGGTTGGCAGTTAATCATCTCATATAATCAAATTTCTGTCACATTAAGTATTTTTTTCAAAGTCAAACAAAGATATATTTTTTAGATAGATAGGTCATCTTCAAACACTTCAGACATCTACAGAATATAGCATTTAAGGCATTTTAACAACATAGTTATTCTTTTTTATGAAAATCAGACATGTCGGTTCCTGGCAGCACCATCTACTTCAGAGAAGATATTGGGCATTGAAGAAACTTCATCTGGAATTTACTTTCTTTGTAGCAAAAGTAAGCCATGGGGCAAGAAAATAGTCTTGCCTCAACTGCTGACCCTATGCTGTCCTAATTAGACAAGCAAGACACAAAAGAAAGTGACTGCCAAACATTGTCAGACAAGGAGGTACAGCCCTTTAGAATATCCTGCTTCACAGAAAAGTCTGTCGGATATCTTAGCCCTGTAGGCTGAAGATAAATGCTTCAACATTGCAGAGGAACTTTAGATGACTGCCTAGGCAGTCAGTTGTTTCTGTCATTACTCACATTTTTTGGAAATTGCTTATTTGGACATCCTGCTTCCTCAGTTAATATTATTTCCTTCTTGAGTCTCTGAGAGAGTTGAAGACTATATATAGTTTTCCTTGTTTTCCAGATGCAGAAAGCAAGTTATAATAGAAAGTAAATTAATTACAAGTCTTTGGACTCATATAGATAGGTTAGATATAGTGTATTTTCTCTGAATTTGTCAAATGCAAGTGAACTAGACATTGTTGATGTACTTATTGCCTGTATACATTGTATATAGTTATTGTACTTCTGTATATAGTTTTTCTTGTAGTAGGCAGTCTGCTTGTTCATTTCCAGGCATTCCAGACTCCATAAATAATCACACAGAAACTATATTATTTAAATCACTGCTTGGCCATTATCCCTAGCTTATTATTTGCTAACTCTTACATCTTAATTTGACCCATTTCCATTAATCTGTGCATCACCATGAGATCGTGGCCTATCAGCAAAGTTCTGGCAGGTCCGTCTCCTGCAGCATCTCCATAGCTTCTCTCTGACTCTGCCTTCTTCCTCTTGAAGTGGCTTGGTGCTGTCAGAAGCAGACATATCTCATTGTCATGAAAAGTCCTAAGTTCTTAAAACATTTTAAATACCATATTCTATAATCTTTGAAAGGTTTGAAGAATGCCTATCCATCTGAAATACATCTATGTACATCTAGAAAACCTAACTAACATGACTACAAGTTTGACTATTATAGATGATTATTGATTAACCTATATTTCTTAATTATATATTACATTTTTAAATGAACTGCACAAACACAATACCTTAATCAAGAGCAGAAATATACATATAACAAAATTGACCTTAAATTTGTATTAATAAACTAAGATCCATAACAATGCAAATCTCTATAGTATATCCCCCTTTAAATTTAAACAAACGTTTATAAACCATATTTGGGAATTTGGGCACAGTTCTCTCCAAACTACTTCCTGCTATTTATTTGGGAGAAGTATTGGGAGGGGGTGTTATTGGCAACCTTTTGGAAGTTTGGTCTATTGAACCACATTAGTCTGGAATTAATCCACAGGTTCTTATCTTCTGTGGAAACAAAAGCAGAACCTCTTTTCCAAAGCAACAAATCCTTAGACCCAAATATTGGAATCAAGATATCTTTAAAATATATAGGTTAATTTAGATTAGCACCCCATACAATGAAATGTCTCTCTACTTATCTCCTTCACATTCAAAAAATTCAAAGAATACACAATAATACACATAATCCAGATTCTCTGTGCAATGTGGGAGGTCCTTCTGTCTATGTGTTTCTTTTATTGGTTAATGAATAAAGAAACTGCCTTGGCCTATTGATAGGGCAGAACTTAGGTACACAGGGAAAACTAAACTGAATGTTGGGAGGAAGAATGGCAGAGTCAGGGAGAGATGCCATGGCGCTGCCACCAGAGATAGACATGCTGAAACTTTGCTGGTAGACCACGACCTCGTGGTGATATATAGATTAATATAAATGGGTTAAATTAATATGTAAGAGTTAGCTAATAAGAAACTAGAGATAATGGGCCAAGCAGTGATTTAACTAACACAGTTTCTGTGTGATTATTTCGTATCTAAGCTAGCCAGGCAGCCGGGAAGAACAAGCAGCCTCCATGCAACATCTGTGTATTTTCTATCTTTATGTGGTTTATTATTTTTTAATCCTTTTCATCTATGACTGTCTATAATCTGTCTCTTTAAAGACTTTGTTTTATTTTTTAAAATCCATTTAAACTTTTTATAACTATATTCTTTTTCTTCTCTCTCCCAAGCCTATGTACATTTATCCAACACTGTGACCCATTTAGAGGTCTTTTTTATCTGAATCCGTCTTTATTGTGTATCCTGACCAGAAGTCATGGCTAGGGCCAACAAGCAAGGCCCTGCCTGTTGGCTCCCCCAGTCCAACATGGAGAAATCATGTTTAATGCCTCTGAGAGCTGCACATAGCACCCCAGTTCCAAAGATGCAGAGGGTCTATGGTGAGCCATTAAGCAGTTTGCAACATGCTGCTCACAGACCCATTTAAATGCTCTATAACTGGACCTCCCAAGAAAGTTAGAGCCATTTGTGCTGGTGAACCAGGAAGCTGCCACTTTAAACAAAGAAGAAGATGAAGAAGAAGAAGAAGAAGAAGAAGAAGAAGAAGAAGAAGAAGAAGAAGAAGAAGAAGAAGAAGAAGAAGAAGCTGCGCAGTTTTTACTGCACTTCTCTTAAAGTAGCCATGGTGCCCCTGCTTACTGCAAGCCCATCTAGAAAAAGATTTGTGGCTGCCAAAAGCCGTGCTTAACTCTGTTCTTTTGTGTCTAGAACTCCTTTTTAAAGCTTCTTCAGGTTTTTATGTGGATGTAGTCACCCACGATGGAGAGCCAATTTGTAGTAGGGAGGCTACTTGTTCATTTTCTGTCTTATAGCCTTTTTTTATTTATTTTTTCCATACATTGTTTTGTTTTATTTTTTCCATTCAAGAACATAATTAAAGAAATAAATTTTTTTTCCTTTCTTCCCCTTCTCCCGGTCCCCTCCCACTACCCCCCCACCCCTCCTCCCTCCCCCTTCTTCCTTGAAAGAGGGCATGGTGCCCTGCCCTGTTGGAAGTCCAAGGCCCACCCCCATCCC
>PVIU01018621.1:0-28221 GCA_004026605.1 Ondatra zibethicus
AACTGTAATTCTTGCTTGATAAGTTTTGTTATATGTAATGTTACTATGTCAAAGTTAAAGCCTTCTTTTTTGTTTAAACAGAAAAAGGGGAAATGGTGTAGGAGGGTCTTCTGTTTGTATATTGCCCTCATTGGTTAAATAAAGAAAACTGCCTTGGCCTTTTGGTAGGACAGCCCTTAGGTGGGCGGAGTAGATAGAATGGAATGATGTGAGAGAGAAGGCAGTGTAGCATGTGCCATGCTTCTCCAGCACAAGATGGACACTGGTTAGACTCATGCCAGTAAGCCACAACTCAAGTGGCGATACACATTAATGGAGATGGGCTAAAATAATATGTGAGAGTTAGCCAATAAGGGGCTGGAGATAATGGGCCAGGCAGTATTTAAATGAATACAGTTTCCGTGTAATTATTTCGGGTGTAAGCTAGCCAGGGACCGGGCGGCGGGATCCAGGTGGCCACTGGGACCAAAAGAAGGCCCGCGTGCCTTATTACAACAACTTCCCACAAGATTAAGATCTTGTACGTAGAGTTTATTCAGTCATAAATAAAATTAGGGTCAGGTGGTTGTGGCACATGCCTTTAAACCCAGCACTCAGGAGGCAGAGGCAGGCGGATCTCTGTGAGTTCAAGGCCAATCTGGTCTACAGAGTGCATTCCAAGACAGCCAGAGATATAGAGAAACCCTGTCTTGAAAAATGGAAAAAAGAAAAAGAAGAATAAAATTAGAGGACTAGAGCAATGGTTGTTCTTGCAGAGGGTCAGGCGTACTGTTCGCAGCATTCAACATGGTGGATTACAACCATCTGTTTCTAGAAGATCTGGCCCTACTCTTCAGACCTCTACTAGCACAGGCATGCAAACGGCACACATACATACACGCAAGCAAGACATACACAAAAATAAATCTTAAAAGTTATACATTAATCTTTTAGATGAAAATGGATGGAACCAAAGATCATTTTAAGCAAAATCAGCCAAATGCAGGCTAACCATATTGCATATCATCTCATTTGTGAATCTAGACAGAGACAGATGACACAAAGGTGGGGGACTTTCTGTGGTAAAGATGACTAACAAACGGGGGTGGGGGAAGAGGAAGACAGTGGAAGGTGATCAAGTCTAACACTGCACACGGATGAAAACATTAAATACAAAGCCTCTGCTCTGTGTGCTTATAAGTAAATAAAGCACTGGTTCAAGAAACTCATCAGTTCCCATGATGGCAGGTGTCGTGCACATCCCTGCAATCCTAGCACTGCCTATCACCCAACACTATGAAGGGGAGGCAAGGAGGTCCAGGGCAGTCTACATGAAGCCTGGTCTCAATAGACAAGCAGGCATAGCTCCACAAAAAAAAAAAAGAAAGAAAGAAAGAAAAAGAAATTCAGTTCTGACCAGGAGTGGTGGAAAATAACTGTACTCCCAGTATTAGAAAGGTAAAAGCTAAGTCAAAGTCATCACACTACTTAGGTAATCAAGTTCAAGGCCCACCCAGGCTACATACTAAAACCATCTCAAAATACAAACCAGTTGTGGCTTTGTACTTGACTAGCATCCAAGAAAAAAACTCTTCAATAAATCCATGCTTCCTACACAAGGCTAGTACCAACTTCAAAGAAAAACACAAGCTTGGACACTTCTCGCTCAGCTCATAAAACTTACCTTTCCAAATTTTCTATCAAAAACTCTGTTAGTAAGAAATGTGGCACATAAAAATCACCATTTAAATGTTCCAGATGATCAATTTTTAATCAGTTTAAATATAAACATGTATTTTAAGAACACTATCAATTTACCTAAACCACATAACTTACTTTTCCCTTAATACCCTCTCCTGCCTTATGAGTCTTCCCTTGATTCTCTACCAGCTTTTCAGCTGTGTAAAAATTAGACGTGCATTTTCTATTACAGCAGAAAAAATTACTGCTACTTATGGAACATTAAGAATGTGTCAAATACATTCCACACAGCTCTAAAAGGAATTTACTTTAACAGTAAGCATACCAATGAACTCCTTAACTGTGTGAATGAGTACAGACAAAGCACCATGAATTCAGGGAAATGTCATAACTAAACAATGACGTTCTTTTTGAGTATCTAAAACAAAACAAAACTTTAAAAAAAAGGAAGAAAAAGAAAAAACACAAGGGGGAGCTAGAGGTGACTTAGTGATTAAGAGCACTATTTGCTCTTCTAGAAGACCCAGGTTCAGTTCCTAGTACCCACGTGGCAGCTCACAAAAAATCCCAGAGGATCTGATGCCCAGCCACTCCTATAAGGCAAAACATCCATACACATAAAAAATTAATTAAACACAAACAAAAAACAAGCTATTCCAGGACTTTTTAGAAAAACAGTTAAGATTCTCAAGTATGGTAGGGACTGAATCCAGACCCGGAACATTCTAAAACTAGTAAACCTTTTTTTTTTTTTTTTTTTGTTAGTATCCTTTTTTGTTTTTCAAGACAGGGTTTCTCTGTGTAACAGCCCTAACTGTCCTGGAAGTTGTTTTGTAGACCAGATTGGCCTCGAACTCACAGCTATCTCTGCCTGTAATGAGATTAAAAGTGTGCATTAAGTAGTAAACTTTTTAAAACTGCTTTCATTGCTTTATTAGAGACATGACCTCATAACACAGCCTAGGCTAACCTAAAACTTTCAATCCTCCTGCCTACCCACCTTCCAAGTGGCGGAAATGCAGCCCAGTGCCATGGCCACCTCGATCAGGAGAACCCTTCCTTAAAGTGATTCTTGGAAAAATAGGCAGTAGTTCAAAATTACTGGGTCCGACTCTGAAATGCTGCAACCAGAAAGCACTAATTTTTTTTTTTTAAAGTCACTAATTTCAATTCACTTCTTTCAAAATAACAAGAAACTTGGCAACTGTTTTAGGAATAAGAATTCTGGTACAGTGGCACACCTAGTCCTAGCACTCAGGAGGCAGAGGCAAGTGAACCTACGTGAGTTTTAGGCCCATCTGGTCTATTCAGTGAGCTCCAGAGCAACATACAGCTAACTCCCACCTTACAAACAAACAAACAAACCACAAAGACTGAATTCATTCAAGTAGGGCCAACTGATGTAGGACAGTTGGGTCTGTGGCATCACCTTACCTTACTTTCACTGATTTCTCGTATCCATTCTTTCACCAGGTTATTTAATTTTCCCAAAATTAAAATCCTGTTGATAAAGCAATTAACAAGTTATTATTACAGATTAAGTTATAAATAAGTGGGTCACAAAGTTTTACTTTTGTTCTTGTTTTTGAGACATGGTCTTACCACATAGCCCAGGCTAGCTTAGAACTCACAATCCTGACTCCCAGGTGCTAGGATTATAGGTATTTGCTACTATTTTAGGTTTTATTTCTATTTATTTGCTTACTTGTTGTTTATGGATAAGGTTTTACTATATAACCCAGCTGCCCACCATTGCCTCCCCATAATCCCTACATTGGGATTAATGTAATGGTGTGGGCCTGGCCTCAAAACTCCCATTTTATAAGAGATCAGAAACTTAAGAGGTTGAATATTGGCACTGATAACACTGGTTAAAGTATTTCCTTTTCTCCTGATAATCCTGCATTATAACCAAGAGTCATAAGAAATTTTTTTTTCTAAAAATATGGAATGCTTCACGAATTTGCGTGTCATCCTTGCACAGGGGCCATGTTAATCTTCTCTGTTATCATTCCAATTTTAGTATATGTGCTGCCGAAGTGAGCACAGAAATTTTGTTTTTTTTTTTAATTTTATGTGTATAGGTATTTTACCTGCATGTATGCCAGTACACCACACATGTGCCTTGTGCCTACAAAGGCCAGGACAGAAAAGGGCACTGAATCCCCTGAAACTGGCGTTACAGATGAGTGAAAACTACCACGTGTAACTGGCAATTCAACCCAGGTCCTCTGTAAGAGCGGAGTGTTGTTAACCTCTGATTCAATCTCCAGTCCCCATCAAAAACTTCAACTGAGCTAAGGGTAGCTTAGCAGTAGTCTTGCCCAATGTACAATGTTTAAACCCTAACCAAAACTGTTCTGCTCCCCTACTCCCCACAAAAAATCATAATTAAGGCAATAGAACTCTCTATGAAACAGTTCTCTCTAGGGAATATCAATTTGTATGAAACAAGCAAATAAGATTCAGAGTAATCTTATCTACAAAGTAAGTGGAGAATGACTCAAAATTTACTGAGTATAAACATCTTAAAGTTCATACACAGCATACATCTTACCTGCGCTGCAGTTCCTCTTCTTCTTCAAAAACCCCAAAGGGCTTCAGAGTCTCGATGAGTTTCTGTGTTAGCAGGCAGTCAGTCTCCTTGGGGGCCGCTAAGCTGATAGGAGAGGTAATGCCATAGTGCCTCTGTGGTGGCTGCGTTTGTTGTGATCCCTGCGTTGTAACTGGACTAAAAATGGAATTGGACAAACTTTCTTTACTGCCAAAAAAATTCTACAATTTGAAATTAATCAATATGACTGGAACAAGTACTTTAGTAAAATGTACTTCTACAGTTGATCCTTGCCATGTTCCCCAAACTTGTATTTTTTTTTCAGACAGGAAATACAGGGCAACCCAGGCTGGCTATGAACCTACTTGCCTTAGCCCCAGAATGCTAGAACTACAGGCATGTATCACCATGCTCAACTCGAAATTTTTACTTTCAAAGACATTTTGCTTCACAACAAAATATATCTCTGTATACTTTGAAGTAAAATATATCAATAAATTTCTCGTCCCCCAGGAATTTAAAATCACTGAAACACCAAACTAAATGGAAGAACCCATAACAACACACTGCCAAGAGAGCAAGCAATACAGTAATACAGAACACACTGCTAGATAGAGTGCAATACTGAAAATAAACCTTTTAAAAATGTAACAAGTCCTTTTGCATTTCTAAAGCCCTAATAAACACCCGGGGTGGGGGTAGGGCTGTTTCAACTGTGCATCTGGTATACTGTAATTCCAGCACTCAGAAGGCAGAGACAAGATTGCCAATAAATAATCCGGCCTACACAATGAGACCCTGTTTCAATAAAGGAAAAGAAAACACTATTTTTTGACATAAGACACTCACTAAATGAAACTTACCTAGTGACTCACTGGGTGACACTCACATGTAATAGGGCAAATAGCATACAAATCCAACTTAAAGGGAAAGAGCTGTAGTCACACTAAGTTTCTGACTCTTTTAGAGTGCCAGAACACTTTTATGTTCAGATCTACTGGGCTCTGCTTTTGTCTTCTGATACAGGCAAGTGGTCCTATTGCTGACCACTCAGCTGTATGCTTTGTGTCTTCTAATCACTGTGCCCTGACCTACTTATGTGTTGTGTCAGCTTTCATTCAGACTGCAGTCACCTTTATTGAATAAATAAGAATGTGATTTTATCTCCTGCATCAAGGAACTCCCCTCTGGTCTCTTCAACCTATTCTTCTCAAGTGTGCTGCTTGCTGGGCTGCAGTGTTCCTTCTAAAAGTCAGGAATCCACACAAACACCAAGCATTTTCTTAAAATTAAAAAACTGAAGGTTTTATTTTCCAAAATTATATAGAATCTATGATTAAATATAGCTAATCTAACCAAATCCATGTCTTAAACATGACATGTGTTCAAAACAGGAATGGTAGCAAACACCTGTAACTCAAGAATTCAGGAGCAGAGGCAGGAGATAATGAGCTGCAGACAGGCTGAGATAACTACTTAGTAAGATGCTGTTTCACCATCCTCCCCACCTCTCAGTATCTCAACCATACACACTTAGCCATAGCCCACACAACTAGACCAGTTTGTTATTCACTGCTCCACTGAGATTCTCCAACTACAGTCCTCCAGACTGTGCCAGGACTATACACTCAATCATAAATAACATTTGCTTTGTTTCAGTTTTGAAACAAGACTTTGTCATTTAACCCACGCTAAACTGCAACTTGTCACCCTCCTGCTACAGACTGGGAACACTAGGACAAGAATGTGCTACCGTGCCCAGCTTTCCTAAATGGTTTTAACTTTCAGCTAGAAATTCAAGTATGGAGCTTTCATAAGTGCATGCTAAAATCATGTTTTAGTGACTTTAAAACACAGTCCATCTCCATCTGTTTTGTACAAGCAATGTTTCTTAGCTTTGGATTATTAATAAAGTATGAACATCCATTTGTTGTGGATTTTCCAGTCCTCATCATTACCACCCACCCCACTTTTTGTTTTTATTTTTCAAGACAGGGTTTCTGTGTAGCCTTGGCTGTCCTAGAACTCACTCTGTAGACTAGGCTGACCTCAAACTAGAGAGACCTACAAGCCTCTGCCTCCTAGAACTAGGCACAAAAGCCACCACTGCCCAGTCTTCAGGTTTCTTATTATCAGACCCACAAAAGCTTGGAAGGCTCCTGTCAAGGTCACTTTACAAGTGAACCAGGAGGCAGCTTCATATTATTTATTTATTGGTTGTTTCTTTGTTTTTTTGAGATAGGATTTCTCTATATAACAATCCTGGCTGTCCTGGAACTTGCTTTGCTGACCAGGCTGAATGTCCAACGCAGAGATCTGCCTGCCTGTGCCTCTTGAGTGCTGGGATTAAAGGCATGCATCACCACCGCCTGGCTTGGTTCAGATTTATAAATTCACATAAAACTGTTCAATCTAGGGCCAGGCACAGTGGTGCACATCTGTAATCTCAGAATTGAGGCAGAGGTGAATCAAGGTTATTCCTCCATTACATAGCAAGTTAAAAGACCAGCCTGAACTACAAAAGACCATGTCTCAAAAAAAAAAAAAAGAAAAAATTCAAAAAGGGATAAAATAGTTGTTCATCCAATTTTTGGGGGAAAACTCCCTTATGTCCATATTAGTCTCCATGCTAAAATGATGTGGAGATAAATCATATGCAGATGGTTTTCTTAAAAATTTACCTTGACTCAAAATGTAATCATCTAGCTACTTTGTTTCATATTCAAACGCATAGAACATCTGTTATGCATACACATGTGTACACACAAGCAAGCACACACCTCATCTAATTCAAAAGCATATACAACTTATATCTGTTATGTACACACATATCATCTAATTCAAGTAAAAACATGCATAATAAGACAGGTAAAAATAGCAGGTAACATCTAATCCCAGCATTCCTATACAGAAATATGATTGACAGGATCATGTACTCCAATGCTATTCCAGAATGCAGGCATGCCTGACATCTACTCCATTCACTTTTAATTATTTCTTTTGACTTTCCACATACTAAAATCTGACCCTTCTCACAGGAGGAACATACAAGATTATCTGACTCTTTACTGGATTTACTCTTTACTCTTTATGCAACACCATAGAAAAGACTAGAAACCATTCATGGACCATGGGTGAAGGCTTTAGTAAATGTTTAGGAAATAACATGCCGGGACTGGAGAGATGGCTCAGCGGTTAAGAGCATTGCCTGCTCTTCCAAAGGTCCTGAGTTCAATTCCCAGCAACCACATGGTGGCTCACAACCATCTGAAATGAGGTCTGGTGCCCTTTGCTGGCCTTCACACTGACAGAATACTGTATACATAATAAATAAATAAATATTTAAAAAAGGGAAATAACATGCTACATAACAGTAATTCACCGTGGTGGCACACACTTTTAATCCCAACACTTGGGAGACAGAGGTAAGTGGATCTCTATTTAAGACCATCCAAGGCTACACAGAGAAACTGTCTCAAAACCCTAATATATATTTGTGTGTAATATAAATGTATATATATTACACATATATGTATAAAATAATAGTAATTCATGGGGTAGCAAGGGAAAATGTTCACAATGTCAGGTGAAAAGGCTGTGAATTATGATACTGAGAACTCAGTTCACACAGTGAGTCAAAGCACTTCACATAAGGACCAATTATCTTTTCTATTGCAAATAAAGACAGAAACAACTCCCTAAGTTCACTGGGTCTCCATGTACTCTACCCTATGGTACCTCCTTACATCTTTCACAATGTGTACCCTTAAGTACTTCAAAAAACAGAACATGATGGAATGTACCATAATTGTAGCTACTATAGATAATGAGAAGTAAGCTTAAAAGAATAGAAGGGTAAAGAGAGTGACACAAAACTATAATTCTGGTACTGGCTGAAGCAGGAGGATCTGGAGTTGAGGGCCAACCTAGGCTACATAGTAAGAAACTAAAGGTTACTTGCCATCAAGCCTGACAACCTGAGGAGTCTAAACCAACTCCCACAACCCCTGGACCCATAGATCAACTCCCACAAGTTGTCAACAAAAGCTATGTGCAAACACATAAATAAATTTAATTTTAAAACTTTTTAATTGGGGGACTGGTGAGATGGCTCAACAGTTAAGAGCACTGCCTACACTTCCAGAGGTCCTGCGTTCAATTCCCAGCAATCACATGGTGGCTCTCAACCACCTATAACAGGATCTTATATGCTCTCTTCAGGCACTCAAGTGCACATGTGTGCAGATAGAGTACTCAAACATAAAAAACATATAAATCTTAAAAAAAAAAACTTTTTAATTGGGCTAATATGGCTCAATGAGTAAAGGCACTTGCTTGCTGCCAAACCTGACATGAGTTCAGAACCACATGGTCTGAGAAAAATTCCCAAGTTGTCCTTGTTCTCACACACACACACACACAAAAAAAAATGTAAAAATGTGAATTCCAGACCAGCCAGGGCTACAATTAGACCTGGTCTCAATACCCTAAAGAACTGATGAGGGGGAAGGGGAAAGGAGGAGAGAGAATGGCCATGCAGAAGGGACAGAGGTAGGGGAGGTAGTAGATGAATAACACACAAAGGGCATGCCCCTAGTGCTATTTTACCAAATAGTTACTATTTTAAGTACTATACCAACAATTTATACAAAGCTCAGACTACTGATGAATCTTTAACTTCTAATGCTGGAAATCTGGAAGAGGTTGTGGCCCCATCAATACATCCACTTACTGTCTAAAACTTTGTAGCAACTACCCAATCAAAAGCAAGCCATCATTTCTATGTTAAAAATGAAGCTTAACTTGTTGGCTTTTCTTTGAATGTAATCAAATAAACTAAATAACTTATTTACTGTAATAATTCCTACATATTTAAACATTGTTTAAGCAGTAAAAAGAAATCTGGTTAGAAAAGGAATAAGGAACCTCTTAAAAGTACTGCGATATGTATTTAATATTAATTCTGGTGGCTGCTGGAGAGATGACTCAGCAGTTAAGAGCACTTGTTGCTTACAGAGGACCACAAGAGTTCAGTTCCCAGTAGTGTACCCATACTAGATGGCTCTCAACCACCTCTAACTCTCTAATCCAGGGGATCTGATGTGCTCTCTGGCCTCCATGGTCACACTTATATGCAAACACAGAGACAGAATAACTAAAAATAATACATATTTTAAGCATTCATTCCCAGTCAGGTATAGTGGCTTGCCCTGCACTCACAGGCTGAGGCAGAAAGATTTAAAAGAATTTGATGCCAGTCTAGGCTACAACCTGGAATTCCAGGTTGTCACAAGGAGTTTAACATTAAACAATAATTTAGCAACAAGGGGCTAACCTAGGATTCTAAAGATGGCTAATTAACCAGTCACCACCTGTTCTATGTTAGTCACACTAAAGTTATTTAGAACACATCTACTCTTCCTTTTTAAACTCATGCTGGCCTGAAATACTCGATCATCCTGATATAGCTGGAAGTTTTCTGTCTTGCCTGCTGGGTGCTGGGCCTGCAATCATGGGATACCATACCTGGCTACAATATCAAAAATGTACGAAAAGGTGGGCCATCAATCCTGGATCAGAGGCTCAAACAAATGACTTAACAGGTTTTACCCAAGGGGAATGAATAAAGTATGATGAAACCCAAGGCCACACTGTCAATTCCAGGTTGACAGTGCAGGAAAAGGACACAGTCATTCAGTCAAAAGCAAGGTCACGCTCCCGTTCTTCCAAAGGATATTAGTTTGTTATTTAATAAAAACGTATTTATTTGATTTTGTGTTTTGCTCCCCCCCTTTTTTTTTTTGGTTTTTGAAGACACGGTTTCTTTGCAGCTTTGGATCCTGCCCTGGAATTAGCTACTGTATATCAGGCTGACCTCGAAATCAGAGATCCACCTGCCTCTGCCTCCTGAGTGTGGGGATTAAAGGCGTGCGCCACCACCATCCAGCTCCTATGGGTATTTCTAACTGTTCCTTTGCTACAGACTCAAAGGGAAGAGGAGGGCACTCCTGCATCAACTTCCCCAGGACAACTTGAAAATGACTGGAACATGGAGAAATGTAAAAGTGCATCAAAAAAGCCAGATACATTCAATGATAGTACTGAATGTGAATTCCAGGCAGTATAATATTGTTACTTGTGGTGACTCAGGCCTGTAATTCCTGCATTAGGAGGGAGGCTTAGGCAGAAGGATTGGGAGTTTAAGGCCAGCCTGAGCTACATGAATGATACTATCAAAATACATATTTTTTTATAGTCAAAATGACTACAACCAGCCAGGCATGGTGAGGCATGATTTTAATACCACTACTTGGGAGGCAGAGACAGTAGGAGGCCTGTGAGTACGAGGCCAGCCTGGACTACAGAGCGAGTTCCAGGACAGCTAAGACTGTTACACAGAGAAACCCAGTCTGGAAAAAAAGAAAAGAAGAAGAAAAGGACTAGAACCCATTTCTTAACCACAAAACTGTAAAATCTGTCTTAAATATAAAATGACTTATGGATACAATCTAGACAGACCACAAATTTGAAAGACAACTCTGAAAAGGTATGTAACAAATACTCTTCTCCAAATCTTTAAGTTTTCATAAAAGAAAAACATTATACAAGGTAGACCTATGTAATAGTTAACTTTCACTGTCAATTTGAATGGATTTAGAATCGCCATAGAAACACTCTACTCCATCAAGGAGGGTGTTTCCAACACGGTTTACTGAGGGAAGACCAACCTTGAATGTGGATGTCACCATCACAAGGGCGGGAGTTGCAGACTTCACACAAAGAAAGGGAGTTGAACACCAATATTCACTTCTGTTTGCTATCTGCCACACAATGTGTCTCACACGCAATGCTGTCACAGCTTGTGCCATGACTTCCCACTTTGATGGACTCTACACTCAAATGATAAGTCAAAATAACCCCTTTCTTAAGTTGTTTATATCATAGCCTACAACCCAAAAGCTTTGCTTTTAAGTGTCTATAGCCACTTAAGTTTCCTGTTTTTCTAAAATCTAGGTACTATAGCACATGCATGCACTCCAAGCTGTTCAGGAGGCAAGATGTGCTGGGCAAAAATAAGATTTTTCTCATGTCGTCTTAAAAAATATAGTATGTCGGGCAGTAGTGGCTCACGCCTTTAATCCCAACACTCAGAAGGCAGAGGCAGGAAGATCTCTGTGAGTTCAAGGCCAGCCTGGTCTACAGAGAAGTTCCAGGACAGGGTCCAAAAGTTACACAGAGAACCCTGTCTCAAAAAACAAAAAGAAAAATGCTGGGCATAATAGCACATGTTCTTAATTCCAGCACTCTGGAAGCAAAGACAGGCAGATCTTAAGAATTCAAAGCCAGCCTAGTCTACATAGTGAATCCCCAGGACAGCAAGGGCTATATGCTGAAACACTGTCTTAAAAAAAAAAAGAAAAGAAACGAAACAGTAACAGTAATCTTTTTATCAATGCTTTGAAAGGAAGGAGGGGTAATAGTAAACTTTTTATCAATTCTTTAAGAACTTCATACATCCATACAATGTATTTTGATCATATTCATCCACCATTGTTCCCCTGATGCCTCCCAAATCTATCAAGATCTTTCTCAAAAACAAAAAATAGTAACAGATCTGCTAGGCGGTGGTGGTGAATGCCTTTAATCCCAGCAGAGGCGGGTAGATCTCCTGAGTTCAAGGCCAGTCTGATCTACAAAGGAAGTTCCAGGACAGCCAGAGCTAAACAGTGAAACCTTGTCTCAAAAAACAAATAACAGACTCTAGGTTCTGCTGTATGTAATACATCACTGGGTCCATGACAGTAAGTACATGCTCCACATACAGTGAATGTTCTACACATTAAACAAACCTTAACTGTTCCCATTGTAGAGCTGGAGGTACTGACCCATATCCCTAGCCCTTGAAAACCGTGTTTTAGCTGGGCAGTGGTGGCTTTAATCTTAGACAGAGGCAGATGGATTCCTGTCAGTTCAAGGCCAGCCTCGTCTACAGATCAAGGTCCAGGATAGCCTGGACCTGTCACAAAACACTGGGAAAATATAAAAATAAACATGATTTAAGCATTTTCCTATTAATTCTTATTATGTTTTATTTACATGGTGTGAGAGAGATCATCCACAGGCTCATGTGTGGAGAGCAGAAAAACTTGCGGAGTTGATTGGCTCCTTCCATCTTTACTTGGGGGGGGGTCCGCTGGATTGAGCCTGGATACACTTTATCTGTTGAGCCATCTCACTCACCTGCCCCTAATTTTTAAAATACATAGACCAGTTTGGAATGGTGTGTATCTGTAATCTCAGAAGGGAAAAGCTAAGACATACAGGAGAAATGCCAGTTTGTAGCCAGCCTGCACTTGTAACACAAGTGCCTATCTCAACCAACCCCACCCCCAAAATTGGGAAATCAAATATGGCTCCCAACACAAGACGGAAAACAATACTAGAATTAAAATATGGTATGGAATCCAGAGTCTGTTTATACACCAATCTACAAATTAGTACCTTTAAAATTATCAAGTATGAGGCTGGCAAGATAGGTAAAGGCACCTAACACCAAAGCCTAATAACCTAAGTTCAATCTCCAGGACACAAGGGGAAAGAACTGAAAAGTTCTCTGGCCTCTGCATGAGCACTGTGGCATACAGTTTACACATACACACACATAAATGCCAGTGAACAATGTTTAAAAAACTACCAAGCACTACTATGTGCATCTGTCTAACCAATTTTAAGAACTCTTAGGTTTCTTTTGGCTGTTATAAAATACCATGATCCCCACATCAGACAGAGGTCTAATCTCCAAAATATACAAAGAATTCAAGAAATTGGACAGACACCAAAAGATCACATAATCCAATTTAAAAAAAAAATATGGAGTACAGACCTAAACAGAGAACTCTCAACAGAGGAATCTAAAATGGCTGAAAGACACTTAAGGAAATGTCCAACATCCTTAGTCATCAGAGAAATGCAAATCAAAACAACTCTGAGAGTCAATCTTACACCTGTAAGAATGGCCAAGATCAAAAACACTGATGACAACTTATGCTGGAGAGGTTGTGGGGGAAAGGGAACACTTCTGCATTGCTGGTGGGAATGCAAGCTGGTACAACCCCTTTGGATGTCAGTGTGGCGATTTCTCAGAAAATTAGGAAACAACCTTCCCCAAGACCCAGAAATACCACTTTTGGGTATATATCCAAAGGATGTTCAATTGTGCCACAAGGACATGTGCTCAGCTATGTTCATAGCAGCTTTGTTTGTCACAGCCAGAACCTGGAAACAACCTAAATGCCCCTTGACTGAAGAATGGATAAGGAAAATGTGGTACATTTACACAATGGAGTACTGCACAGCAGAAAAAAATAATGGCAGCTCGAATTTTGCAGGAAAATAGATGCAGCTAGAAAACATTATTCTGAGTGAGGTAACCCAGACACAGAAAGGCAATTATCACATGTACTCACTCATAGGTGGGTTTTAAACATAAAGCAAAGAAAGCCAGCCTACAAACAACAATCCCAGAGAACCTAGACAATGATGAGGACACTAAGAGAGACTTACATAGATCTAATCTACATGGGAAGTAGAAAGTATAAAAAGACAAGATCTCCTGAGTAAATTGGGAGCATGGGGACCTTGGGGGAGGCTTGAAGTGGGGAGGGGAGAGACGAGGGGAGCAGAGAAAAATGTAGAGCTCAATAAATATTAATAAAAAATAAATAAAATACCATGATCAAAAGTAACTAGGAGGAAGAAACGGCTTGTTTCTGCTTACAGGTTAGCATCCATCATGAAGAAGTCAGGGCAGAAACTCAAGCAGGGGCCTGAAGTCAGGAACTGAAGCAGAGGCATGAAGGAGTACTGCTTACTAGTTTGCTCTCCACACCTTGCTTAGTCTACCTTTCTTATATAATTCAGAACCACCTGCACAGATGTGGAACCGCCCACAGTGGGCTGGGACCTCCCTTATCAATCATTAAGCCAAGAAAATGCCCGACAGAGGTGCCCACAGACAACCTGATTCATTTTCTCAGTTGAGGTTGTTTTCCCTGATCACTTCGGCTTATGTCAAACAAACAAAAAAAAAAAACCTAACCAGAACAGAAGCCATTATCACCTTCATCACTGCTTTGAACATTATAACCCGATATTGTACAATTAGTTTAAAAAGCTGTCATGGACATTAAACATACAGAATTAAAGGCAAAAAGAAATGAGAACTAGCTAAGCATCCTAACCGTCCTTTTTTTAATGGAAAATAATAGTTTTCTCCCCCCCGCACCCACCCAAGACAGGGTTTCTCTGCAGCTTTGGAACCTGTCCTGGTACTAGCTCTTGTAGAACAGGCTGGCCTTGAACTCAAAGATCCGCCTGCCTCTGCTAGGATTAAAGAGGAGCGTGCCGCCACCGCCTGGGGGAAAGCAGTGCAAAGCAAATTTTTTAAAAACTTGCCTAGAGACAAATGAAGGCTAAATTTAGGTGACTACTAACGTAAAATTGACTTACCAAGTAATCAAGCCAGAAGACATTTTTGCCTTGAGTAAAAACGATGAAGGTGTTCATGGACTAGGAATCAAACATGTTCATTAACATGTTTAATAGAAAACAGCATTTCAAAAAACCATAATCACTTACTGAGCAGCAAACAATTCTCTCACAACATTAACTTCCAATCTTGAAGCTGGCTTCCCAGTCTCACTTAGTCAAGTACTATCTATACACGCCCCCCCCACATCCACACACCATGAAGATCTGAGTTCAGATTCCTAGGTCCAAGTGTCTGTAACCCCAGCCTTTGAGGGGAAGGGAAAAAGCTCAGATGGATCCCTGGAACTCACTGGTCAACCAGTATAGCTGAATCCGTGGTCTCCAGGTTCAGAAAGACCTCTCAAAAAGAAAACAGAAAGCAACAGAAGACATTTGATGACATCTCTGGCCTCCACAAGAACATGCACAGATGTGTGTACCCTCATCCACACATACATGTGTTCTCCAATTAGAAAATTATTTTTCCAAAGATTTCCTAATAATACCTTTTCCTGTCCTTCTCTTCTTCTGTTAGCCTGCTTTTGTTCGTTAATACTGTCTTGTTATTAAATTGTGTGGTTTTTTGTTGTTTTTTTTTTTAGATACTTCAAATGCACTAAAGTTGCAGCTTTAAGAAAATATAATCGCTGGGCGGTGGTGGCGCACACCTTTAATCCCAGCACTCGGGAGGCAGAGGAAGGTGGATCTCTGTGAGTTCGAGGCCAACCTGGTCTACAAGAGCTAGTTCCAGGACAGGCTCCAAAGCTACAGAGAAACCCTGTCTCGAAAAACCAAAAAAAATTAAAATATATATATATATATTTTAACCAAAAAACTGTTGTACATATTATGTCCATCATGTTCAATTTTTTTTTTAATTTTTTTAAATCACCAGCTAGACCACACTTACAGGTTAAACCACAGCCTGGTCTATAGAGCAAGTTTCAGGAAAGCCAGGGAAAGCTACAGAGAAACCCTGTCTCAAAAAAAACACCAAAAAATGCTGAACCCAAGGACCAACACCAGTTCCACGAAAACATTAGTTTTTAAGTCAACTCACACTCACACAGTGTTTTTCCTCAATTACCATTCTCCATTCTTTTGTTTGTTTGGTTTTTTGAGACAGGCTTTCTCTGTAGCTTTGGAGCCTGTCCTAGAACTAGCTCCTGTAGACCAGGCTGGCCTCGAACTCAGAGATCCGCCTGCCTCTGCCTCCCGAGTGCTGGGATTAAAGGTGTGTGCCACCACCGCCCGGCTACCTTCCTCCATTCCATTGCTACAGCATATTAGGACAACCTCATGGGTCAGACTTTTATAAAATTGGCATTTTTCTTAGCAATATTTGGGGTGGAACCTAGGACCTCACTCCTGCTAGGCAAGCTCTCCAAAGAGCTACATACCTCACAGCTGAAACTGGCATTAAGCTTCAAGGATTTAGGCACCCAGCTCTAAGAAGTACCATAATTCGAGTCTTTTTTTTTTAATTTTTTTTTTGGTTTTTCAAGACAGGTTTTTCTGGAGCCTTGCAGCCTGTCCTAGAACTCACTCTGTAGACCAGGCTGGCCTCAAACCCGAGATTCGCCTGCCTTTGCCTTCCGAGTGCTGGAATTAAAGGCGTGTGCCACCACCGCCCAGCCGTAATTCCAGTTTCAAAAAGCCAAAACAGAGACATCACAAGTTAGAGGATGGATGATAGTAAGGCCTTGTCTCAAAAGACAAACAAAAATCTTACCAAGAAAGGATGGGGGGGCAGAGATAGAGGAGGAAGGGGACAAGAGATGGTTAAAGGGGTGTACATGAGAGAAGTATATTATACATGTGTGAAAACGTCACAATGAAACTCTATTTTGTAAAAACAATAACAAAAAAACCTTACAATATATGCTAATAATAAACTGCTCTCTGTTTGAGACAGGGTCTTATTATGTAGCTTAAGCTCTACTCAAACCTCTCTCCCCCATTTCCGGCGCTGAGGTTATAGGTATGCATCACCTGTGCACTTCAAGTGCATGCACCACGGGGGGTGCCTAAGGCTCAAGGAGCACTCCCAACACTGCCTTACACATCACTGCAAATACCAAGAGCATCTTTCAACCTTGTTAAAAGGCCCTCAGTGATGGCCCACTACCCTCCCTCCTGCACCAGCAGACCACACTAAGTCATAGCCACATTGTGTCTACCAGCTGGACCCAGCTCTACCTTTGACTTCAGGCAAGTCCTCCCATTCTCTTCTGGTAAATGCCCTCATAAACACACAAGGGAACTACTGTCTTCTCCAAGTCTCACTAAATAGTTCCAACAACTTCAGCAACATTCTGAGTGTACAAATGATTTGGCCATTAGCATAAGGCAAGAATAAAATGTATGATACATACTTTTCATTAATGCAGTTCTTATTTTTTATTTTATTATTTATTTATTTTGGTTTTCAAAGAGAGGGTTTCTCTGTGTAGCCCTGGCTGTCCTGGTCACTCTGTAGACCAGGCCGGCCTCGAACTCAAGAGATTCATCTGTTCTGTCTAGGATTAAAGGCATATGCCATCACCTCCTGACTAATACAGTGGTTCTTGAACCAACAAACTATGTACTTTAAAGTACATCTGGAAGAGTCTGGGGGCATCTGTGTGGTTGCCTCTTCGAGGAAATCACTGGGGTAAGGCTGCCAACATCTACTAAGCAGAGGCCAGAGGCACTACTAAAGACCCTACAAGACAGAGGAAGACCTCCCTGAAAGGAATTATGTGGCTTAATGTCAACAGCATTAGGTGAGAAACCTTCTTAATGGACTTCCAGAACTTTCAAGTGTTTTTTAAAAGCTTCTTTGTTTTCTCCATAACTTTTCAAAGTATCATCACTACAGCAGCATTTTTCAAGTTATGTTTGTAATTATATTCAAAATTTAGACAAAACATGCACCTGTGAGTGCAATGATTCAATCCACTCGGACCCCGACCTTTCTCCTGAGATGTCTACATGTCAATCCCAATTTACATGCCTAAATTTAACAGGCACATCAAAACCACAGTGGATGTCGAACACAAAATATCTAGGAAATCACAACTCAATACATCAAAGGCACCAAGTTAATGTCAAGTGACACCAGAACACAAGAAGCAAGGCAAGCTTTCCATGGAGAAATGAGGTTAGCAGTTACAGAGGCTCTTTCTGAAACAAATTAATGAGAAGGAAGGCCTGTACAACTAGGCAGTACTCTCTGGGTTAAGATAGGACAGCTTGTGAGAAATTGGCTGTAGAGTTCAAATCCCATGAAACAAACCTTCATTTTATACATTTGAAATTAATCGCAAAGATTAAAGTGCTTAGAGCCTGGAACTGGAAGTTTCTGTAACCCTGAAGTGCCCCTGCTCGTCTTCTCAAGCGTGCTGAGACGGAAATGCGGACTCTCCTTCCTGGCTGCACCCCCACACATAAGTTACTTAACGTTATTTCTAATCTGAAGTCTTTCCCTTTAGGGTGTGCGTCCATCTTTTTTACTACTGATGTATCAGGAGCAGTCAACAGGAGTTAAGACAAGGTTACCACGTGACAACACTCCAACCATTCACATTTATTTGAATCCCAGTGAAAAACAACAAAGTTTATAGACCGTGCTTCTTTACCCTCGCCCCATGAAGAATGACTCAACGGGAACTTTGCGGGTTTTACATCGATATCCCGTAGCTAGTAAGCCTAACAAATGTTATCCTTACAGAAATAAAATACATCCAACAGGTCTCTGAACAAAACATCAGGGTCTCTCAACAAAAACGAAGAGGCCATGGGATCCATTTTTAAAGTATTAAGTACAATCCGAGGGATTCCATATTGAGGCTGTGTCCAAATTAACTGCCTCTCCTGTTATGAAAGAAAAGTAGTCGCACAACCTAAGCCTTCAACACCAAGGTCCGTAAGCAGAATACACGCTCTTATCTGCTTTTAGATTTCAACAATGGGATGGCAAATCTCTTAGGAGAAAAAGGGAGAGGAAGAAAATTAAGAGAAAAAGAATCAAGGTAGTCTGTAAAGTAGACCTAGTGGGATTAGAAGGCCTGAGTGAATTAGCTCGAAGCCTACACTCGGAATCACAACGTGAGTGACCCGCGGATTGGAGGGATCAGGAAGTGCTCCCGAGCTGGGTCGCCCAGTCAAAACAAAGCCGGGAAGGCGCCGCCCGCAGCCCGGCGTTCGGGAGCGGTCCCCGGCCCACCAGCGCGGCCTGCGCCCCGGTCCCGGCTCCTCACCCGCTCCAAGGAGGGAAGCGGAAGTGTGGGACCCGGAGGCAGGACGGCGCCATGGTGAAAAAGAGACAGGAAGGGACCGGGGTGACTCGGACCGCCAGTCCGCGCCGGGCGCCGTTCTGCTCCTGGGCCTTAGCGGGGTACCCTCGTCCAAGAAGCTGGAAGCGGCGGTCCAGTCCGCCCGTGCACCTCCCCTCCCCCTCCGCCGCCCCCGGGGCCCGGCCGGCGTGCGCCTCACTCAGCACGCCAATCACTTACAACGGCATCGTCTCCGGCGCCGGCACCGCCCAGTCACTTCCCCCCCGCGACCGCCGCCGCCGTCCTGGGCATGATCCACCGAGGCGGGAGGGACGGTGGCCTGCCTCAGCCCCAGGGCCAACCCAGTCCCGCACCCGCGCCCCGCCGCTTTAAGTGCTTCTCCTCCTTCCCCTTCGTCCTAACATGGCGCCCGAGCGCTACCACAGCAACGTTCTAGAACCGCTGGCGCCGCCACGCACACGGAGCGCGCGCCTGCGTACTCGCCTTGCGAAGGACGGCCTCACGGGAAATGTAGTTCTTAAGGTGGCCTAGCGCTGTCCTCGGTGATCTCACGCTGTCGTGGTGGTGCGTGGGATTGGTGCGGGAGGCTCCGAGCGACAGGCAATAGTTCCTTAGCGCGGTGACGCTGTCGTGGCAGATAAGGGTGACGCGGCAGGGACAGCAATGAGAAGGGGGCGCGGCCCAACCAGGCGCCGGAGATGCATAGAACTGGGCTGTTGGTTGCCAGCTGCTGCCTCGCCGCTTCGCGGGAGCATTGCCTACTGCACAGCGTTGCGAGGACTTAAATGCGATAGTGCCCAACAAAAAGCCTGGCCCATAAGTGTGGCTGTGGGTCCCCTTTCTTGACGATGGCCTTTGTGTCTGTGTTGCCCTGACATGTGTTTCTGATGCCAAACGAGCAAATATGCAGGGCTGGGGATTCTAGACCACGGGATTAGTTAGATAAAGTTGAAAGTAACCATTAGAATTTTGGTGGGTCTAGTTTTTTGTTTGTTTGTTTACTCATTATTTTATTTTTATGTTTTTGTTTTTTGTTTGTTTATTTGTTTTTCGAGACAGGGTTTCTCTGTGGCTTTGGAGCCTGTCCTGGAACTAGCTCTTGTAGACCAGGCTGGACTCGAACTCACAGAGATCCGCCTGCCTCAGCCTCCCCAGTGCTGGGATTAAAGGCTTGCGCCACCACCGCCCCGCTTGTTTTGTTTTTTAATAAGACAAGGTTCCATATAAGCTGGCTGGCCCTATGATCCTTCCGCTTCCACCTCCCGAGTGCTGGGATTACAAATGTGCTGTAACACCACCACTGATTTTATGTGATAGATTGGCATATACTTCTAGGTGTAGATATGTCCCTTGTCTCCCTGTTTAAGAAGAATTAGCGATTGTGATGCACACCTTTAATCCGTGTGTTAAAGAGGCGAGGCAGGCAGGTCTCTGAGTTCAAGGTCAGCCTGGTCTACAAAGCAAGCTCCAGGACAGCCCAGGCTGTTACACAGAGAAACCCTGTCTCAAAAAAGTTAATCCAGTTGCTTGGGTAGGTCAAGGTCCTGATTATAGGACTACCCTTGGGAAGGAGGACCCGTCCCTTGTAAAATGAGGTCATCTTAAAATAACCATATTTTTCCTTCCTAAAATCTCTACCCCCAGCATGCTCCTTATGAGCACACTCCAACATGGAATTTGGGTAGAGTATGCTCACCATTCTGAGTCATATTAGCAATGCCCGACTATTCATTTTTCTTCTGACTTTCTTTCCAGCTAAAGCTTAAAAACTTAAGAATGAAGCTTTTGAGGTCCCTGGTACGTAGGGTTCCCTTACTCCTCCTCCAAAGCTCCCTCCCCACCATGTGTCTGTCTGCTTCCAGCTGGCTGACCTCCCTGCAGGCTTATCTCAAATGGCTTGGCTTTCCCCCCCTTCTCCTGGCAGCTGTGAGATTTACAGCTTGCCTGCCTTGGACATTTTCTTTTTAAACTCTATCCTTGAGCGTCCATTTGTGCTTTTTCTTAAAGTCTTTTATCAATGAGACTTAGAACCCCAAGAAGGTCCCCCCATATCCTGATATCCTATGGCAACTCCCCATAGATTTCCACTCATTTCTTTCCTGCCTTTTCATTAATAATTGGCTGAGAAAACTAACCCTATCCTGCACCTTTAGATGCCATCACTAGGGATAAAACTCAGGTTTTGGGGTTGGTTGGTTGGTTGGTTTGGTTTGGTTTTTTGAGACAGGGTTTCTCTGTAGCCCTGGCTGTCCTGAAACTCACTTTGTAGACCAGACTGGCCTCAAACTCATAGAGATCCTACTGCCTCTGCCTCCTGAGTGCCAGGATTAAAGGTGTGCCCCACCAGGGTTTTGTGTGTGTTAAGCAAGCACTCTACCAAGAGAGCAAGATTTGAAGCTAGGGGCTGGAGAGATGGCTCAGAGGTTAAGAGCACTGACTGTTCTTCCAGAGGTTCTGAGTTCAATTCCCAGCAACCACATGATGGCTCACAACCATCTGTAATAAGATCTGGTGCCCTCTTCTGGCCTGCAGGGACACATACAAGTAGAATGCTGTATACATAATTAATAAATAAATCTAAAAAAAAAAAGATCTGAAGCTAGTTGGGCGGTGGTGGCACACACCTTTAATCCCAGCACTTGGGAGGTAGAAGCAGGCGGATTCCTGTGAGTTTGAAGCCAGCCTGGTCTACAAAGTGAGTTCCAGGGCAACCAGGGTTGTTATACAGGGAGACCGTGCCTCAAAAGAAAAAAAAAGGGAACATATTAAAACATTAATCCCTGGGTTACCTATGTATGTCTTATCTGTTAAATTTCAAATATTGTTTCAATGAAGCAGTGGTCATTCATTGCAATATAGCTTTTTAATGATTTTACTTTAGGATTCCCCGCAACCCCTCACCCCCCAAACCCCTGGAAAAGTACTTTTTCAAATTACAAGTTTAACTTGAGCTCTCCTTTTGAAGCCCCATGGCCCAGCACTGATGAATAGTTACTGCATGTCAGGGTTGTTCTTGAAGAGATATTCTGCCTGCAACAGAGAGGAAACCATTGATTTTTCATGTTTCAAGTCTTGGAGGGGATGTGCATGCCCACCGAGATCCAGGTATGCATGTGGCAATCAGAGGACAACCTCGGGTATCAGTTCTCACCTTCCACACCTTGCCTGAGACAGGCCCTCTGTGTACATCAAGCTAGCTGGGCTATGGGCTTCTGGGGGACTCTCCTGTCTCTGCCTCGCATCTCACCACAGGAGTACTGGGATTGCAAACACAGGCCATAGCACCCAGCTTTATATAGTTTCTGGGCGTTTGAACTCAAGTCCTCACAGTTTGAGTAGCAAGTGCTCTACACAGTAAGTCATCTTCCCAGGCAGAGGTTAACAATTACAAGGCATTTATTGCCATATATTTGTGCTATCAGTGTTTACAAGTTTAAGGGTACATAAATTCCTTCCTTCTGAATAAAAGATTAAAGAACTTATATAACAGATAGAAGAGCATGGATGGGGAAATGGCACAGGAACCCTCACTCCTAGCAGAAAAGTTATTGACAGATGATGCTACTAAAGGTGGGGAGTCAGTTTTCTCTAGGGACGTAGTCCATGGTGGGTTGCCCATGTCTCTAGGGAAACACTAATCAGACTCAGAGGTTTATTTAAAAAAAGAAACAGGGGACTGGAGAAATGGCTCAGCGGTTAAGAGTACTGACTGCTCTTCCAGAGAACCTGGGTTCAGTTCCTAGCATCCTCATGGCAGCTCACAACTGTAACTCCAAGATCTCACACCCTCACACAGACATGCAGACAAAACACCATGCAAATAAAATGAAAATATTTTTAAAAATAATAAAAAAGAAACAAACACAAAAGGACATGAAGTTGAAAGGGGGTGTGGGAGAATGTAGAATCTAGGAGGAACCTGAGGCTAAGAGGAGATAGTAGGATCAGGATACGTTATGTGTATATGAAGTTCTCAATATATTTAAACCACATATTTATTTTTACAAAGGAATACTCAAAGGAGGAGAAAGGAGAAATCTTACAGTAAACCATGAATATATTAGAAGCAATTTCCTGAGAAATCACATAGATTTCTATTAAATTTCAGTCAAGCTTCAATTTAATATTTTGAAAATTAAATTTTGGGGCTAGAGAGATGGCTCAGCAGTTAAGAGCACTTGCTGCTCTTGCAGAGGATCTGGGTTTGATTCCCAGCACATATAACCTCCTATAACTCCAGTTCCATGGAGTCTAATGCCCTCTTCGGGCCTCTATAGGAACTTCACACACATAGCGTACATAGATACATGCAGGCAAAACAACCATATACATAAAATAGATAAACTTTTAAAATTTTGTTTTAAAGAAATCTTACCAGAAAATCCACGGGGTCCTCAGGTCTCACCTTGCAACATTCGTTGAGCCCCTGCATGAGCGTGGGCATCACGTAAGTCATCAGGTAGTTTCTCAGGGGGATGGACTGCGCCTCCAGCAGCTCCCTCTCTTCTCTTTTCACTTCCTCTAGCCGTTTATTCTGAGGACATAGAGCACATGGGCATGGGGAGATGCAGAGTCAGAAAAGTAACGAGAGCATGAGAGCTCTCGTTGACACTGCTGTCCCCACAGGACATTAAGACTAGAGCCTGCTGAACAATGTCACTCTGGCATTTCCATCAGCAGAAAGGATGCAATAGTGTACTGAGAAAACCAACCATGTGCTAACTGTCTTTCTTTATTGTTCCATGTTTTATTTTTTATTCCTATGCCCTTTAAAAACTTAGAAGAAGCCTCTTATTGTTGTTCATGTACAAAGTATTGGGTTTTACTGGGGTATTTTGAAACATAATTTGTGTTTGTTTATCCTCTTTCCAAATCCTTCTCCTTCATCCCCGCCCCATCGCTCATATGCATTTGTGTATGTGCTTTCATGTGCACATATTTGTGTGTGTGTGTGTGTGTGTGTGTGTGTGTGTGTGTGTGTGTGTTGGCCAGAGGACAACCTCAGGTGTCATAATCAGGAATGCTGTCTACTGACTTTGAAACAGGGACAGGATCGCATTGACCTGGGGCTCATCAGTTAGAATAGACTGGCTGACTACCAAGGCCTAGAGATGCTCTTTCCTCTGCCTACCCAGCGCTGGTATTACACAAACATGCCATTATGTCTGGTGTTTGATACAGGTTCTGTGTAACAGCAGTAAAGAGACAAAGAGACGGCTTTCATACTACCATCCTCAGGAGCAGGAGGCATTCCCTTAATAAAAAAAATTTATTTTTTTTATTTTTAGTTATGTGTATGTATGTGTCTGTGTATGCCATATGAGTGCAGGTATCCAAAGAGACCAGAAGAGGACATTGGATCTCCTAGACCTGGAGTTATGGGTGGTTACCAGCTGCCTGTCCTGGATCCTAGGACCCAAACTGAGGTGGCCAGAAGAGTGGTAAGTGATGTTAACTGCTCAGCCACCTCTCCAGCCCCAGTTCCTAATCTTTTAGGGACCTTGAATAAGGCCAAACCAGGAATTGTGGCTTTGACACAGAAAAGATTTCAGGCCTAGCCAGTTCTTGGGGGAGGTTTTTGTTAATCAAAGATATCAAGAATCAAGCAAAAGAGTCACAGAGAATGAGAGAGTTCAGAAAGAAGGGCATGGCCAAGTGTGGGTGTGTGTTTCCCAAGGGAATGTGGAGGAGTAAGGCATACCCAGGCAGCATCCTACAGATTCTTCAAAGAGGAGTCACAGGAGTGTTAGTAGCAATAACCATCACCATCATTTCAGTAGCTCTTGAGTTATATCTCAAAAGGTTGCTAAGAAACTTTTTTTTTGTTTCTTCTTTTTTTTTGATGGGTGAATTTATAGGGTGGCTCCAGAGGCCATGAGGATTGCACGAGGAACACACATCCTTTCCTTGGTCCCAGAAAATTTTAGGTTCATAGCTGGGAAAGGAGAACGGCCTGAAGCAGTTGTTAACTGTGCAGGGCTTTTGTTTATTTGCAGGTGAAAGCCAGACTTCCTAGTGAGCAGCTCCTCTCCTGTCTCATATCTCCAAGGCTTTCCCTTGGAGTCTTTCTACTCTGCCTCAAGACAATACAGCACAGGACTCTGTGCTTCCAACACAAGCACGCCACTGGCCGAGTAATTCCTGTCCTCCTGTCCCCTGCCGCGGTCTTCCATCTTCTTATCCTTGTCCCTTTTTACGCTTTATTTGTTGTGTTTTTGAAGCAGGGTCTCATGGAGCCCAAGCTGGCCTAAGATTTGCTGCTAGAGTCAGTGAGACACCTCCCCCCCCCGCCTGTGCCTCACAGGCATTGGACTTGTACTCCTCCATGCCTGCATTTCTCATTGTGCTCTTGAATTCTGTTTGCAAGTATTTTGTTGAGAGTCTTTGCGTCTATGTTCATCAAGGAAACTGGTATATAGGTGTTTTTTTTTTCCTTGTGTCTTTATCTGGTTTTAGTATCACGGTAATATTGGCTTCACAGAATGTATTTGGTAGAATTCCTTCCCATACTAGATTGTGGATCAACTTGAGCAGTATTAGAGTCTTTCTGATAAGTTTAGTAGGGGCTGACAAGATGGCTCAGTAAGTAAGGATGCTTGTTACAAAAGCAAGAAGACAGTTCGATCCCCCAGATTCCACATAAAACATCAGGCATGGGAGCTGGAGAGATGGCTCAGTGGTTAAGAGCACTGGCTACGTTCCCAGAGGACCCAGTTATGATTCCCGGCACCCATATGGCAGCTTACAACTGCCTGTAACTCCATGTCAGGGAATCCAATGTCCTCTGTGAAGGACATAGACATCCACGCAGACAAAATAACAATACACAAATGTTTTTTAAGCCAGGCATAGTCACATGTTCTGTAACCCTAAAGCTAGGAGTAACAGGGTACAGAGAAAAGAGAGGCACTGGGTTAGCTGGCTACCAGCCTAACTTTATGCTCAATGAGAGACGTTGTCTCAAAGGAATAAAATGAAGAGTGATATGGAGAACTCCTTACGAACACCTCTGGTCTCTGCATGCTCACACATGTACATAAAACACACACATATGGTGTAGGAGGTCCTTCTGTATTTCTGTTGCTTTTATTGGTTAAATAAAGAGACTGCCTTGGCCTTTTGATAGGGTAGCCCTTAGGTGGGCGGAGTAGACAGAAGAGAAGGCTGGGAGAGAGAAGGCAATGTGGCAGACGCCATGTTTCTCTGGCCCAACATGGACACTGGTTAGACTCATGCCAGTAAGCCACATACTCGTGGTGATACACAGATTATTAGAAATGGGTTAAACGAATATATGAGAGTTAGCCAAGAAGAGGCTAAAACTAATGGGCCAGGCAGTAATTAAATAAATACAGTTTCAGTGTAATTATTTCGGGCATAAACTAACACAGCACCGGAAACACAGCACTCTCCTCCTTACTACACACATATGCCGGGCTGTGGTGGCACATGCCTTTAATCCCAGCACTCAGGAGGCAGAGGCAGGCAGATCTCTGTGAGTTCAAAGCCAGCCTGGGATACAAGAGCTAGTTCCAGGACAGGCTCCAAAGCTACTGAGAAACCCTGTCTCAAAAAACAAAAAAAAAAACCACATGCACACACATATACAGACACAAAAATAGACACACACACACATACACACAGACATACATATACACACAGAGAGACACAGACACACACAGAGAAACACACAGACAGACACATATACACACACATACACATAGATACACACATACACATAGATATACACACAGATACACACACGGACACACACATACACACAGAGAGACATAGACAAACAGAGAGACACACAATACACACATACACAGACACACACACAATACACAGACACATGGAGAGTCACATATATACACACACACACTTGCACACAGTGGCTTGGTATGATTCAGGAGTGAATGCATCTGCTCTTGAGCTCTTTTTGTGGGAGAGTTTTAGTTATTGCTTCGATACCACCAGTTGTGGTTAGAATGTTTGAATTATTTATAGCTTCTTGATTTAATTTTAGTAGGTCAATTTTGGTAGGTCATATGAGTTTAGAAATTTATCCACTTATTCTAGAGTTTCCAGATTTTTGGAATATAAATTTTCAAAATATTCCGTTGCCCCGAAGTCTGTGGCTACAGCTCCTTTTTTATCTCTAATGTTATTCATTTGGGACATTATCCCTCTCTTTTTGTTAAGGGTTGTGGATCTTAATCTTTCAAAAGGACAGCTTTGTATTCCTGTGCGTTGACATCATTCTTTCACTAGTTAATTATTCTACCCATCTCTATTTCTCGCCATCTGTAGATGTAGAAGTTGGTTTGGCTCTTTGTTTCTACAGTGCTCTGAGGTCCATCATTAGGATTTTTTGAACATAGGGTCTCACTGTGTAACCCCAGCTGTCCTGGATCTCACTATGTTGGCCACGATGGCCTTGAATTTATGGAAATTTGTCCTTCTGAATGCTTGGATTAAAGGCATGTGTCATCATGCCTGGATGTAGAGTGTTTTGGTTCTTTCTTTCTTTCTTTCTTTCTTTCTTTCTTTCTTTCTTTCTTTCTTTCTTCTTTTATTGATATTTATTGAGCTCTACATTTTTCTTTGCTCCCCGCCCTGCCTCTCCTTTCCCCCCATTCAATCCTCCATCAAAGGGCCACCCTCCTCGTACAACACCCCATGCTCCCAATAGACTCAGAAAATCTTGTCTTTTTCTACTTTATACTTCCCATGTAAATTATATCTATGTAAGTCTCTCTTGGTGTCCAAATTGTTCTCTAAGTTATCTGGGATTGTTGTTTGTAGGCTGGCTTTCTTTGCTTTATGTTAAAAAAACACCTATGAGTGAGTACATGTGATAATTGTCTTTCTGTGTCTGGGTTACCGCACTCAGAATAATGTTTTCTAGCTGCATCTATTTTCCTGCAAAATTCGAGCTGTCGTTATTTTTTTCTGCTGTGCAGTACTCCATTGTGTAAATGTACCACATTTTTCTTATCCATTCTTTGATCAAGGGGCATTTAGATTGCTTCCAGGTTCTGGCTATGACAAATAAAGCTGCTATGAACATAGCTGAGCACATGTCCTTGTGGCACAATTGAGCATCCTTTGGATATATACCCAAAAGTGGTATTACTGGGTCTTGAGGAAGGTTGTTTCCTAATTTTCCGAGAAATCGCA